>JAODKK010000010.1:344817-355082 GCA_026774405.1 Petrocephalus microphthalmus | reverse complement strand
GGGGGGGGGGGGGGGGGGGGGGTGTCTGTCCCCTGTCTGCTCTGTCCCCTCCAGCCAACAATTGGCTGCTTCTCTACATCCGCTAGTCACGGCTGGATTTCACCTGCTCATTCATGCAGAACTGAAAAAGGGCCCTTTGCAGGAGCCACGTAGCCGATAGGGGCTGAGAATGCTGCTCATGGTCACTCCCTGTGCATGTGAGGTAACCCAGTGTCTTCACACAGGATGTTGTAACAATCTGGTTTATCAGTGAGACACCTCTAATTCAAGGCCCGTCCAGCTGAGAAAAACAACTGATTTGCATATGTGTTTCTAACTCTGCTCCAAATGGCTCCCAGAGCATTCTAGCTGATGAGCTGTTTGTAACGCCAGGATGAGAGGGAGCTCCATATTGATGGCAGTCTGCCGGGACTCTGAGAAAGGCTTCGCACTGTCTGTGTCACCACCGCGCTCCACGCGGCCGAGGTGTTAAATGGCGTTTGCTATCGATTTATCTGATAAATGACTGACGAATGATAAATGATAAAATGTCTGGAATGTGAAAAAAAAACACTTTCGTCATCAGCTTGGGGAATATCTAAGGACAAATCTCACCAGGCCTGTTTTGACACGCGAGGCAGAAAATTGATTCTGATTCTGGAAGGCAGAGCTTTCCTTTCGTAATGCATTCTGCGAGCTGCCTTTCTGTCTTCACACTGGGGGCTTTGCCCAAGCAAATAATGCTCACAGCATCAATTCTCACCGCTCCCCCAGTCCATGTCAGTTTTTCTGTAATGTTCAGGACTCGGTTTCCCATGATGCTCAGTCTCCCATGATGCTGAGCAAAGTGGGAGTGTGACGCCCTCCCATGGTTGATACGCGCAGCTGAAACTCCTTTGATCAGAACTGAGATTTGTAACCACATGTTTGTGGGGAGCTTGTAACTGTCAGGCGTGTGGAGTAAATCACCTTCGAAAAAGGCAAATGCCATCCCACAGATACTGCCCATAACTGTTTTATGATGCAGTGTGGGAGATGGAGCTGATTTCCTGGAGAAGCTCGCCCCCGGCAGCCGTCACCTCCAATAGCAGCACAGATGATGACTCTCTTCCAAAACTACGCCATCATGATGATAACACTCTGTGATGCTAATTTCCTCCCTGCTCTATTCAGTCACCACTACATATGCTGATCAGCCATAACATTGGGACCACTGATATTACAATAGAATAAGATGGAAAATGAAAATACCTAGCAAAAATGGTCCAAACCATAACGGGGTTATGGGCGCCCAGGCTCGCTGATATGCGTGGGGAGTGTAGGCTAGCCAGTCTGGTCCCATCCCACAGGAGAGCTGGTGTAGCACAGATTGCTGATAAAGTTAATGCTGGCTATGAGAGAGAGGTGTCAGAACACACAGTGCATCGCAGCTCGCTGTGCATGGGGCTGCGTGGCCGCTGACCGGTCAGAGTGTCCATGCTGACCCCTGTCCATTGCTGAAAGCACCTACAATGGGCATGTGAGCGTCAGAACTGGACAATGGACCAATGGAAGGAGGTGTCCTGGTCTAAATGAGTCATGCTTTCTGTTACATCATGTGCATTGTGTACCTGGGGAACAGATGGCACCAGGATGCACTATAGGAAGGCTGTGTGATGCTATGGGCTGGTGTTCTGCTGGGAAAACTTGGAACCTGGTATACCCTAACATTGCTGCAGACCAAGTACACCCCTTGCAGGCAACGGTATTTCCCAATGGCAGTGGTCATGTTCAACAGGATATTGTGTCCTGCCACGCTGCAAAGATTGTTCAGGAATGAGTTTAGGAACACGAAAACCAGTTCAAGGTGTTGACTTGGCAAGGTAAGGCAAGCTAATTTATATGGCACAATTCAAAGTGCTTTACAAAGGCAATACTCTCAATCCAATCGAGTATCTGGGGGATGTGCTGGACGAGCAAGTCTAATCCAACTTACAGGACATACCGGATCTACTGCCTAACATGCAGTAATACTGCCTAAAGTGTCAGATACCACAGAATGTCTTCAGAGGTCGTGTGGAGTCCATGTCCAGGCTGCAGGATGGGAGCAAGCACAATATTAGGCAGGTGGTTTTTATTGTCAAGGCTGATTGGTGTATGTTCAGGTATAAGAAGGAAGGAGCTGGGGGTCAAAGGTCAGGGGGCTGACTTGACCCCCCCAAGCACCCCCGGGGCCTCACTCGGAGCCTGCCATGAGTGTGATCCGCCCTACAGGGGCCCATAACAGCCTACAAGTTCCGCAGAAGAGCTGGAGTGGGGCCAACACGTCACGGCAGAGCTCACGGGGACAGGAGACTGTTTCCACACATACATGCACTGTGCTTACCCACAGTCAGATACACCTCTCAGAAAGTGCAGTACTCAGAAACTCTGTGCTGCTTCTTGTAAGAATGAGTCAGAGGCATCAGGGAGGCAGAGCATGAATCAAAGTCGGTGGACCTGTGGCGTGGTCGACACAGACCCACACGGGGGGGAGGGAGGACATAAACTTATATTGGAGGTGATGAGCACATGGGGGGGGAGGCGGGCATCTCCATGGCGACAGTTGGAGGTGGGAGGGGCGGGCATCTCCATGGCGATGGTGCGTGTTTCTTCTGGCTTCTTCTTGGCCTCTTGGGAACTTGGGGCCTGAGAAGGAGGAAGCGAGTGTGTGAATTTCCAGCTGCTGATGTCAGTTTGATGTGAAGCATCACGCTGCAGTGAGAGGGCCGCTTTCACTTTTGGCACATGGCGGTGGCTTGTCCTCATGCGGGTCCTTTGACTGGTCATGTGACCTCATCATCTCAGTTAATCTGCTACACTGCGAGTGTGCCGTCCAGCAGGCAGTGTGTGGAACTACTGTATTTATTGCATGTCTCCTTCAAAAACCAAGAAGCCAAGACATCAGCAGTCAGCTCAGAGTCTGGCTGGACGCAGTGGTGACAGCAGAATCATCCCCAAGAAGTCCTCCCCAGATTTTTCCACACATAGGTTAAATAATTGCGTGTCAATGAGCGGTGCGTGTGCTGCGTGTGCTTCTGTGAGATGGACAGCAGAATCTGCAGGACCCGCGGAAGAGGTCGCCGCTGAGCGCTTCTCCCCGCAGTCTGTGGTGCTTAATGAACGTTGCCCGCGACGTGTTTCCGCGCAAAGGCAAAAGCATGCCGTCGCTTGCCCTACATGGTAGCAGTGCAGGACCGGCGAGCCCAGCCAGCTGAGCCCTTAAGTGGCTAAACGGATCCTGATGAAATGTTTGTCCCCAAATTATTTTTCTACTGTATAACACACACAGTCAGATGCAAGACAGCAGCCAGATTTCTATCAGTGATGCAGCTTAGGGATGTAGCATAAGACCATGTGGAAATTAACCGGATGTGCGTCAGTGTGTTTATTTGTGTACTTGTGTGTGTGTGTCGGGGTGTATTTTTACTGCTCTTGACTTTCTGTGGTCTGTGTGTCTGCTTGCCCCGAGGAATGAAACACAGTAGTGAGATATCTGTGTTTATGTCTTACGCATTTAGCAGACCCTTTTGTGCAAAATCCCTGATGAGATTGGCTTCTCTGACCTGTGTTTCTCAGATTTGGCTTGCGAGAGTTTGGAGGACAATCTCTCTCTCTCTCTTTCTCTCCCGTAATGTCCACACAGCAGCAGGTGATCAGAGCCACTTTCATTTATTAATTTAGCAGGTGCTTTTATCCAAAGTGACGTACAGTTGAGAAGGCAGTCAGACAGAGTGCCTGAATCACTGTGGGATTTGAAATCACAACCTTCCAATCACAGGTACAGCATCCAAACCACCCCAATAGGGAGACAACACATCTGTGCATTTTGACGTCTGGCATTTGTCACTCTCTGTCCATGCCTCTTCGTTTGTTTCAGGACCTGTTACTTTGCTTCTGTTATTCTGCATTTGTTACTCTCCATCTGTTACTTGGTGTCTGTTACTCTGCATCTGTTACTCAACGTTTGTTACTCTGCATCCATTACATTGTTCTGTTCCTCAGGACCTGTTGCTCTTGGTCTGATACTCTATTAATTTTTGTCTGCATATACAAGTTTGCGGTGTGCCTGTGTGAGTGAATGGTGTGTGAGTGTGCCCCATAATGGGTTGGTGCCCCATCCCGGGTTGTTCCCTGCCTCCAGGATAGGCTTTGGACCTCCTGCAACCCCGAGTAGGACAAGTGGTTACAGAAATTGGATGGATGGATGTTACACTGCATATGTCACTCTGCATCTGTTACTCTGTGTCTCTACTGTTAACTTGCTAACACACTTTGAACAACTGTGGTTCCGCGGTGCTGAAATAACCGCCCTCCTCCCCTGGGCGTCCCTGTCTGACGCAGCACTGTGTCTGATCTCACACCTCTTTGAAGGCAGCTACCTCTCTCTTTCTGTTTCTTTAAAAATCTTGCCTCTCAGGTTCTCAGGTAAATTTGCCTCTTATTTTTGCCCCTCTCCAGTCTGCCTTGCTTCTGTGAAATGCAGACGCACCACACTGTGACCCCCCCCCCACGGGCTTTGTCTGATTAGCCCTGACCACAGACTGGCCATTTATATAACAAAACCTTGTCTTTATTTGAATTTGTGGTCACAGATATTCTTGGGGACACCAGAATGGTGACTTCTGACATTTAGTGAGGCTACGATGGTAGGCCGCTTTGCCAGGCATGGGCAGACGAGACAGAAAGCGAGGGGCAACATGGGACGGGTGGCGATCTGCTGAGTCGAGAGGCAGGGAGCTCCGTGTGTGCGAAGGCAGAAGTGAGAAATGGCCCGGAATGTCGCAGCCACTTTCCGGTGCGTGAACAGTCTCCTGGGCCCGGCCTGGCTCGCACGCAAGGGCTGCTCCGGCTGCCATGGCGACCGCGGCCTGCTCCGGCAAAGCGGAAGTGAGCCGGCGGCTGAGGAAGTCGCTGGGTTTTTGATGGCCATTGCTGTGGTTTCCCTGTCCTCTCAGGGCGGTGGGTCCCTCCCAGAGTCCCAGCTCTATATGGGGCTTTTGAAATGGGCTGCAGATATCTGAAAGAGCCAGTTGCTGAGATCCAAGCCGTGCAGATACAGGTCTACAGTCAAGGGGATGGACTGTTATATGCAATTGTGTTAAATGGCCACTTTTGCATTCTTTGGGTTTTAAACCACGTTAAGCTTCACCATTTAACTACACCAGCATAGTTCAGCTCCTTAACTGCTGTGCCATCTGCTGGCTAGTAACATGCATGACAAGGGAGGCGGGTGTCAGAAAAAGGCTTGTCTGTGAGCTGCTGTCAGCAGAGAGTTCTTTTGCTGAGGTCATGGGAGAGACAGTGGCCAGAGACTCCGGCTGACCACACACGCTGTCTGTTGTCATGGAGACTATGACTGGTGTCACCTGCTCATGAGGGACCGATTACTTCCTCATTCATTCTCATTTTCGTGGCAGTGTTATGATTTGGGTGCTCTACTGAGCATCAAGGATGCCATGTTGTTTGCAGCAGAGTGTTAAGTGCAGTTTGGGTGTGGTAAACTCTGGCTGAATGTTAACTGCAGGGTGAGCATGGGTAATTCCAGCTGAGTGTTAAGAGCAGGGTGGGCGTGATTAACTTCAGGCCCCAGGAGCTGGCTGCCCCACACCCAGGGGAACCGGGCCAGGTTTCAGGAGTCAGAGGCAGCGCGCAGGCCTGTGGCGGGCAGGGGGTGTAAACACAGCATCTGAGTGCCTGTCAGCCTAGCTCAGGGGTGGCTGGAGGAAGGGAAAGAGAGAAGATGAAAGGTTTAAAAACTCAGCTTTCTGGACTTGTGTTCTAGGAGGAAGAAACCCAAAGCCGACCACAGCTGTGGGCCTCACTGCTGGCCTAGACACACCCTGCAAAGCACCTGCCGTGGGGAACCCTGCTTACGAGCCACCTCCATCTGCCTCGCCCTGCCTCAGCCTCTCTCTCTGTGAGGTACCCCGCTTTACAAGCCTCTTCTGTCTGCCTCGCCCTGCCTCAGCCTCTCTCTCTGTGAGGTACCCCGCTTTACAAGCCTCTTCTGTCTGCCTCGCCCTGCCACTGCCTATCGCTCTGTAGGGATCCCCGCTTTGCGAGCCTCCTCTGTCTACTTCGCCCTGCCTCAGCTTCTTGCTCTGTAGCGATTCCCGCTTTGCAAGCTTCCTCCATCTTCCTTGCCCTGCCTCAGCCTCTCACTCTTCTTCCAGGTCCTGCTTTCAGGGCCTCCCCGATTGTGGAGTGAAGTGAGAATGGCAGTGGTTTTGGCACATAGACAGCAGTTAAACGGCATTGCCACCAAGATGAGAATGACTCATCAGTTTTGTGGTGGGTCAAGTGACCTATACTCAGACGGCCTGGACTTTTTCAGGTTTTCCCAGCGACATCAGCAAAGCAAACGGCCTTTCACTGGGGATTCTCCTGCAATCTGCATTCCTTTGCTTTTTCAGATCAAATTTCCAGTGTAAAATGATTGATTATCCTTAAATTGCAGATGAAATATGGACAGCTTCTGTCCCGCCGAGAGTGAGCAGTGGTCAGTGAGCTCTGGCCCTGCACATGGACAGCTTCTGTCCCGGCCAGAGCAAGCGGCGGTCAGTGAGCTCTGGCTCTGCACATCTCATGGCTCTGAAGCAGCTGTGGGTTTGGTTAAGACACAAACAGGATGGGCTTTTAGGGTTTCTGAGGAGGAAAACCACAACTCCTCACCGATGAATATTTTACGTTCCTCCAACATTACGGTTGCGTTTGCCGACCACAGTGCCGTGTTAAGTGTTCCTGACCGAGGACAAGGGGGGCACTTAACAAACGGTAATGCCTATCATCGATCAGGGTGGGTGTGGCTTAACCAGACATGGGACCACTGCACCCCTACACAATATCGGCTCCTGACCCAATCAAAAACCGCGGACTGCAATACTGGCCACCAGCTTTGAATTAGTGCCCCCCCCCGAACACGCTTCCTGCCAGAGAGGGCGGAGGCGTGGGGGGTGGGGGTGGGTGTTACGACAGCGTTGCACCAGAGGGAGGCAGTACTCTCAAAGGGCCGTCTCTCCTGCAGTCTGGCTGCAGATAAGGGTGTCTTCATTTCACCATCAGCACTCCCCCAAGCAAGGCCAGCTTCTCTGCAGTGTGGCACGGCTCTCCGGCATTACCCAGGGAGACTTCCACACATGCGGGGCACCATGGCACCCCACCAGGCCTCTACACGGGAGGCGACTGAGGCCCAGTGTGTGCCCACGGGCCGGCCTGCACGCATGGAGAAGCCCCCGATGGACCCTTCGTGGAGCAGCATTCTCCGAGAGACCATTCTGATTGGATTAAGTGCTCGGGGATGGGGGGGTGTGCTGGGCTAATTGCTCAGAGGCGCGTTCTGCAGAGGCGCGTTGGGACAGTGTTAGGTGACACCACAGAGGGACAGTCTTCGGGCAGGAAGGGGGCGTCGCCAAAGCGCAGGCTCGTTGTGAAAACAAGCTTGAGTACTTTAAACAGATTTTTAACATTGAACTAACAAACTGGGAAAGGCAGGGAAACAGTAAACATGTTTGCCAGTGAGGTAATAAGCAGAGGAAGCAGGAAGAGGAAGGAGATCCAAAGGAGGACGGCAGTGTGCAGAGCGGCGGGACACGCGCGCCGTGTGTGTCTGGGTGTGTGCGCCTTCCAGTGGGCCCATGTACAATCCGGGTGGCTCTCCTGTGTGGTCCACAAGCTCTTTCTGTTTAACTTGCATTAAAGTGTTACAAGTGCATTAGTGATCTGGGTCACATTCTGCTTGGCTAACCCCTGACCCCCCCCAATCAATCAGGCTGCCACCCGCCGGGGTGAGCTCATGGTGTGCCTTTTTACTGCGGACGGGGGGACGGGGGCCTGGGGGCTAATGATCCCCTCATTGATCTTTAATGATTTCCTCCTCCCTCACCAGGCAGAGCAGCGGCATTAGCGTAGTGTGTGTGTGCTGGGGGGGGGGGGATCTCGTTGCTGAATTATTCACCATTCTAAATCTGTGATCACACAGTACCCCCCCACCACCCCTCCTTCACTACTTCCCCACCCTCCTGCTGTGTGACTTCAGGACGCTCTACACTCATCAGGTGCCCGGCGACTCCCCTCCCCCATGCTGGGGCATGTTGGTCAGGGTGGTGGGTTATGGTCACACAAGCTCATAGCAGTACACTATACTGGCAAAGTGTATGCTGTGCTGCTTTTATATACATCATTGACTTATTGGAACTCTTGTACGTTCAGCTAGTTTTGACGATTTGGTGACCACTTGGAGACCACGGCAGACTGAAATAATCGTTCGGGGCTTTGTCTGACTGGAAATTTCATGGAGTTTGCCTGTTCTCTTTGGCTCTTGCTTCCAGTGGTGGCCAGCTGGTGCAGACCCTCGGGCTCTCTGGGATTGTCTCCAGAACACCGTGGTCCTCTTTGGAGGGGCAGTAAAGGTGGGTAGAGATATAGACCAGAGGAAGGCCTCCCTCCAGTCTCACCCAGGATGTGGCCACTGACACCCTGTGAAGACCACAGAGGACCACAGGCATGGAATCCTCCCAGAGGTCCCAGTTGTGACCACACTGGAGGTCCCAGCTCTTCCCTGGTCGTCGTGAGGCCTCTGGGCCTATTGCATAAAACTGGATGATGTAGCTTTGATTTGAAAGCGGCGGGTCACACTGGACCCGAGCCTCTGGCACCGATCCAGCTGAACCCTCAAAGGAGGTGGCTGCCCCCGTTACAGCAAACTGCAGGCTCTGGCCCACTGGTGCCAGCACACTCGGTACCGTTGCTAGGGCAGACCGCGACAGCAGTGGGGAAACCTGTGGCTTTTAATGACGCCCTTGTGTTTACATGGTGGCTGAGCCACTTTGTGGGGAAGGAGCTGGGATCCCTGCTGCAGAACCAGGATCCCAAGACGCTGGAACCCATTGGGCTGCAGTCTGGCATTGGCCAATTCCTACACCTACATCTACTCTCACTGCCAGACCAGAGAACCTCCATCTACTCTAACTTCCAGACTCAAGAAACTATGTCTTATCTCAGTTATAAACTTCCACTCACCTGCACTTTCATACTAAAGAACCTCTTGAAACCCTCTTAAGATCGGTAGGACCTCGGCCCTACGTGAAGCAAAGCGCGCGAGCTGCACGAGTGTATGACTGAGATAAAGTCCTCCCCCTGATTGGACGTTGCTCAGTGATCACTGACGAGAGGGTCCCTGAACAGTGATGGCCCATCGCATCACAGAGCAGACGCCATCCATCACCCCCATGGCAGACAGCTGCAGTTTCCACGCTAAGCCCAGGGGTCAAATAGGAAAGATACACTGATAAACAGTATTTATTATTTATGGAGATCACAGCAGAGGCTCTGTCCTGTGCGCAGCCCTCCCATCGGCCCACCTGGGGCCCCTGTAGGGGGGGGGCCACGCTGGTGAGGACGAAAAGATGACAAAATCAATTCTTCCATGACAAGGGCCCCTTCACCCCTGTTTGAGGTGCCCGGGCTGTTTTAACTAAATGCTCTGGCAGGTGTAAGGGGGCCGCGGCCCTGCTGGCTGCTGCCGTCTCAGCGCGCCTCTGCTGTCGTCGCAGGACATGCATTATGCATGCAGCTTGCATTACTCATCCCCTGCAGCCGGAGGATCAGCACGGCGCAGCGCAGTGGCCTCTGGCCCCAGCCATTAAGCGGCCCGCGGGCCCACGCACGCCCGTCTGCGCTCCTACATTAACATGGCCATTACAGAGGCCGGGTCAGGCGCTCACATGCGCCAGAGCGCGCGCGGTGCCAACAGCTGGGGACGCCCTGGGGATTCCCCGCACTGCTCCTAACAAACGGCTGCTTTTAATGCCCTCATTTAAGCAGGGGGATGATAGACACCCCCCCACCCCGACATGCCTGTCAGTAAGTGACTCTCACTAAGCTGCTCTAATAATATTAATCACATCCAATCAGACGGCAGGGCATGCAAGTGGGGGGGGGGAAGTCATGCAGTACAGCCAGGGTTGTTCTGGCAAATCGTACCCAAGGTAAGGCCTGAAATTTGTTGGTCAACTGCAGCCACTGACCATGAGCACATATGCATGTGTATTCTTATCCACTTTCCCTGGGTTCGAGGCTCCTGCACACACATCTGTACACATCTGTATGACATCAAAATGGTCCAGGCGGGTCACACTGGAGGCATGGCGTCAATTCCAATCTGTTCCAGAAGCAGGCAAGCTGACCCTCACCCCCCAGCAGACATCTTAGGTAGGTTTGATCTTACGTGGGGCGGGGGGGGGGGGGGGGTGATCCATTGCAGGCAG
>JAODKK010000010.1:281247-302206 GCA_026774405.1 Petrocephalus microphthalmus | reverse complement strand
AGGGGGGTGTTTATGAGCTGTGTCGTTTGTAAGTGTTGCGCGTTGACAGTGCCTCGGCCCCCCAGGCTATGCGGAGGCCCAGCTGCGGCAGTACCAGCGGCTCACCCGGCAGATCCAGCCTGACATGGACAACTACGCGCGCCAGCGGGAGGAGTGGTGAGTGTGCGCGGCCCGTCCCGGCGCTTGTCTGCTTTCCTGCTTTACGTTTGCAATCGCTGCTCAACGCTGTCACTTCCTGTTCCAGCGGGGAGGATTTCCACCCCACCTCCAACAGCCTGATACACGGGACACACGTTCCCACCAAGGAAGGCGTCGACCGCATGGTGGAGGATGTCGAGAAACAGTGAGTGTCCCTGTCTGCTGGTGTTTCGGGGCAGGGGGGGGGGGGTGCCGTGTGCCTCAGCAGCCTAGGACCCTCTCTCTCTGATTGGTAGATCACTGGTTCAGATCCCAGGTTTGAATGCTCCAAGGACTGTCTGACTCTGCTTTCTCAAAAATGTATGTCGCTTGGTATAAAATGTAAAAGAACAGGGTCCAGTGCCCTGTGCAGGCCAGTGATGGTGTCTGTCCCTTAATCACAGGCCTGAGAGTCTGTATTTTCCCTTTAGTCTCTCTATTACATGCAGTAATTTTATAGGGTTCTGTGTCTGCTAGAAGCTTAATAGGTGTTTGGTGTGTTAAGGCTTCTTGGCAGCTGTAACACCCTCAACCCCTCTGATTCCTTACTGTGACAACCCCCGCCCCCCCCCCACCCATAGGATTGCAAAGAGGTCAAAGTACAGCCGGCGCAGGGCCTACAACGACGACTCAGATATCGACTACATCAACGAGAGGAACGCCAAGTTCAACAAGAAGGCCGAGCGCTTCTACGGGAAGTACACGGCCGAGATCAAGCAGAACCTGGAGCGCGGCACGGCGGTCTGACGCGCCCCGTCCCACTCTGTCTGTCTGCCTGTCTGTCTGTCTGCCAGCTCTGTGTGCCTGCCTACCCCTGGACCTCCAAATTGGAGCTTTTTAAAATGCTTTCTGCCCTTTTGTTTGTGGGAAAGAGAGAATCTCGGATGCGGTAGCATTCCTGTGGTTCTGTTGCTTAATAAAACATTGGAATGTCTTCCTGGTGCCTGACTGGAGCTTTGCTTGCGTGCTTTCGGCCGCTCCGCAGGATCATGTGTCTGCTGTAGCGGCTGGTATGTGTGAGGGGATCACCGCATCACAGCAGGCCGAAGTGGGTGGGGCCGCCGCTCGGTATCTCCCCCATCTCTGGAGTTGTCAGCCCCCAGACAAGATGGTGGCTATGTGAAGGCTTGTGACTTGAGAAAAGATCAAAGACCACAGAGCTGATTCCCATGCTGCAGCCAGCCACGGGCACGTCACTGATACATGCCCCCTAGTGGACATATATCAGATCGACGTGGCAGTGCCTTGAGGTCCGACACTGATAAGCAGCATGTAATCTTCACCATAACGTGAGTCAAATGTCCTCGTGCAAGGTTTCCATCAGTTCGAAGTGGGGTTATGAATCATCCTCAAAGCGTATGATAATGGAAGCCTTTCCAGAACCATTTCAGAGCTTGCGTGCGAAAATCACTGACACAAGTTGTTTATGGTTTACTGGCTTTGTTCCTGGCTTTGTGCAGGGCAGGATGCAAATGCAGTCTTTTGATACCCAAATCTGATCCTGGTTGGTGGGAGGGGGTCCTTGTTTTTTCTGATGCTTTGTTGGAGGGGTGGGCTGTCCTTGAGCCAGCAAGGGCTTTGGCTAGGGTACCAGAATCTTCTGCAGAAGTGTGCCTCATATGGCAGCTGGTTGGGGCCTCTGTCATGTGGCTACACTGTCCAAGAGGGCGCCCCCTACTGGTGACCAAGGATTCCCTATTGGGAAGTGGGGGCCCACTATGGCAAAAGACTTTGAATGAAAATACGTGTCATGTGACTGTGGCACAGCCATCTGGGTATTCGTAGCATCTGGATGCGGAGTTTACCATGTGAAGCTTGCCTGCAAGGGCAACTGACACTTTTTCCCAAGGAGAACTGAAGGCGTTCTGTGCGGCAGGCACACAATGCGCTCCTTTGTGTGAGCCTGTAAACAAGAGGCTCTCTTTTTATTTTTAAAGATGTGTTAAGATGCGTTTGTGGCTTTGCAGGAATGTTCCAAATTTCGGGGCAGAGTTCCCCTCCGGCAAACGACAAAGATGATTATCTCACATGCCACAGAAACAAGCGGGGGATGTGTGTGAGTGCAGGGCCCTTCTGGGGCTAGCTGGGTGTCTGAGAGCTGTGCTGCTGGTGGCTGCGATGGGAGTATAGAGTCCACCCTCAGGTTTGAGGTGGGCTCTGTGTGTGTGTGTGTGTGGACACCACCCGTGTGCGAGAGCTCAGTGATCCTGCCCCCCTCCTGATCTGCGGTTAGTTCACGTGGACAAACAAGCAGGGAAAATGATCTCACTAGTTGGTGAGCGCCTGAGTCTCACTCACTGCTGCCTGATTTCAGCTGTAGCTTTTTTTAATATGATGGTGATAGGGTGCCCCCAACTGGTGGCTTATTTTATTACATCTTTCGTAGTCCTTGTTTTTTTTTTCCTATGAAAGCTGTCTTGGCCTGTGGGTCTTCAGTGTGGGGCGAGGGGAGCCGTGTGTGTCAGCCTTCAGCTGTACATTTGTTTAGAGCCTTTATCAGGACACGGAGGCTGTACCTGGGTGCAGGTTATGGCAGCTACACCCCTAGCCGAGCTCACACACATCAGCACATCAGAGCTCAGGCTGTGTGCAAGAACAGGCACTGGGATGGGAGGAAGCTGCATGATTATCAGGCCGTCTCTGCAGACACCCCCCACCCAGGGAGGCTGGCGCTGGCATGGGAAAGGCATGAACCTGTGGGATCCAATTAGAGGTTGAGGCACTGCCGATTGTCGGGCAGAAGCGTTTGGTCCGGGAAGCTTGGGGCATACACACACTGTGCTGGAGCACAGTGCCTGGGCAAAGGCATCAGCATCGCCCCCTACAGGTAACTGCAAATGCACGTCTGCTTAGATCAGCAGCCGTGGGGCATGCTGGGATTGGGCTCTGCTTTGCCTAGTGAATGTGGGCACAGTGTGGGGCGTGCAGCCATGTTTCCTGAGCAAGCCACCATGTCAGCTTCAGCCATGTGTGCACACGTGCACGGGAGGAGGGTGGCATTCAGGACGGACGAACCCAGGCAGGAACAGCCAGAGTATCACATGAGTCTCTATTCAAAATGCAAAAAACAAATGCACAACAGATGAACAGCAATGCTAAGCATACAAAGTCCCACCTGCACAAACTCCTCATCTTCCTCCAGCTAACATTTTATATCTGAAAGAAAACCTGTAGCATTGTAATCGCATTGACTGTCCAAGACATCACAGCATCATTGCATTCACAGCCCCCCCCCCCCCCCCCCCCCCCCCCCCCAGGCCACTGTGTCTTTGAGGGCAACAGTTTGACGCGGAGGAGAGGGAACGACCGCGCTTTCATGGGCACAGATGTCGATGTGAGGAGGCTAATGGTACGCTGTGGCTATACAGGTGGGGCCCTCATCATCTGCCTCCATCTGCAGAGGGTGAGGCTAAGATAGGTGGGCTGGAGACATCGTGACCCCTCAGCTGTAGGGGGCACCATCACACATCTCTATGAGACACAGGAATCTTCTTGAGGTCCTAATGAACTGTCCATAAGCCCATTGGGTAGCGTGCTCTTGTCCGGTATGTGAACACAGCTGGCCAGGGACCTGGAGCTTCTCTGAGGGGCTAAACTGCAGCAGGGTGGCTCTTTCAGCGCCACCTTAAGGCAGAAGTTGAGCATGGCTGCAGCTGCCTGTTCACATTTCCCACCTGCAGGATCAATCCTCGCCTTATCTGTGGAAAGCAGTCAAGTTGAGTTAAAACCTCCAGAGTCACAACTTAAGTAACTTAAAGTTCGCTGACGGGAACAGGCAAAGGTTTAATAAACATGTGTTTTGATTTTAAATAATAAAGCATTAGGATATATTGTGTGGGAAACTGTCAGCTGCATGCTAAATATATCGCACTACTAATATTTGCCAGAAGATTATTACTGACCCCCACCGTCCGTGTGCCGATCCCTCGCGGGGATAACCTTGTCCGGCAGCCCCCCTCCGGCTCTGCAAATGGGAAAGGGTTCACGTCAACTTCAACCGCCATGTTCGGGGCTCCCCCTGCCGGCCAGTCGCGTAACTACAGGCGCCTGCTTCCCGAAAGGTCCCGAAGTTCGCTCCGGTTACCGGGACGACGCGACCAGCCAAGCACTGGGAAAAGTTCAGCTGCCTGAAATCTAAAACGTGGGTATTCGGATGGTTTCCCTTAGTTTGCAGAATTGCAAGATACACGGGGCTGCCGACTCTCACACATCTGGCGAGACACTCATGCTTTTAGACTCTCACGCTCAGGCAAGAAATCTTATGGCAAATCGATACTATTCTATTATAAATCGAAAAAATCAAAAGCGTTGCGGCAAACCCTATAGACTATTTACAAGGTAATAAAACTGTTGCATACATATTAATGGGTGTGCACACTTGCCTCGAAGTGGAAATCTCACTCCATCCAGCTGACCAAAGCTGGCTGCCCTGGATACAGGTTCGAAAATGTGAATTATCCGACAACAGCTCGCGCGGCCATCTACACGTGAAACTGCAACTTAAGTTTGCGAGCAGATCTTAGTCATTTCTGGGCAATTTCTACCCATTTTTTCCTATCCATTTATTACTAGCAGTTAATAACATATCCCATGCCTTTGCTACACCGGCCAAGCTTTGTTCTTTTGCAAATACAATTTTTTTTCTGGAAAACATACACATAGTTTAAAAGTTAACTGCAATTTTAAATGGTATTGTGTGTATGTTAATAGCCTGTGGTTTTTCCAGTTCTGTGGTAAATAATACAAATGAACATAAATAGAATAGATGGTATATGAAATACTTTGAGCTGCGTTCAAATAAGGTACCCTATATGCAGTACTCTAGTTGAGGGGGGATAAGCAGGGATGTCATCCCCCCTGAAATAAAAAGTCAAAATCATCCTCCTTCTAAAACGAACATGCCCCCCGTTCCCCTAAACGATAACATCCACCACCCCCCCTGATTTGTTTTTACAATCCAACAGTTTTTTATTTCGCGATCCTTATACGGACAGCAGTAAAACGGAGTGATAACAAACTCTCACACTACTGCCTATATGAGTATTAGGTATTGAGAAGAAAAGCGAACACAATGTGGTGACACTTGGGTGAACGTGTACGCTACGTAATGACGTCATCTGTATGCATATTGACGCATGGCGTCATCTACCGACTTCTTGTAGGAAATTGTTGGCAACACTGCACAGTTGCTAACTCACATAGTTGGAATCATGCAACTGAATGAATCCAGCTATGTAAGTCGCTAACGGGAGCCTTTGGGTAAACCCCCGGTCAGATTTCACCTCTCTGTTCAAGTAATTTAAGCACCAATCAGACTCGTGCCAAGAATGAACGATGGACCCTCTTATCTCGTGCGCGCACTTTATTCCAGCGTTTTAACACGATCTCGTTGGAGGAGAGGACGGGGCGGATTTGGACCTCATTGCACGCCCCCACCCCCGCCCCCGCCCAGTTCGCTCGCCCCGATCACAGTACCCTCACTTCCAGGGCGACCCCGACTGCAGCCGTGCGATCAGCATCTGTCCCCCGCCTCGCCATGGAGCTCCTGGATGTCCTCCCGGAGAGGTTCGGCTTCGTGATTCTCACTTTTGTCTACAGCCTATTCATGCTCATCTACCTGGGGCTCAAGGTCGGCGCGGCCAGGAAGAAGTACGGCGTCAAGGTGGGTTAGCCGGGTGCCGTGACAGTGCAGAAAGGCAGCTCTTCCTGTCTGTCCTGATGTGTGTGAAGGGTGATTGCTTTTCACGGAGTTAGGGGCTAGCAGGCAGTTTGCTCTTCTTAGCCCAGGCATGGCGAGCAGGACGTAGTCGAGATCGTGTATTATTAATCCAGTATACGGTGCTTAATTTTTCCGGGTGGGGGGCTTATGTTTTCCCGGGTCTGGAGTAGGTGTAATTTGGTTAGAATTTCCTTGCAGTGCCCCTGGGTAAGAAAACAGGATCACTTGTGTTAATTCTGCTCCTCGGGGTTTTCGCTATAATCATGCATGCAGTGTTTATGCACTTTCATCCCTTAATAGTTCGTACCAACTCTAGTGTTCATTGCATGGAGACATAAGCACCACGTCCTGAGTTGCTGGTCGTTTTCTCGTTGACAGTATCCGACTATGTACTGCGACAAGGAGCCGGTCTTCAACTGCATCCAGAGGGCCCACCAGAACACTTTGGAAGTTTACCCCCAGTGGCTTATATTCCAGACCATCGCTGGCCTCGTCTACCCGGTGTGTGTTGCGCGAAGGAGTAACGATGCTGCCCTTGTGCCTTACTTGGGCTTTGTCCCAGTCCGAAACTGGCTCATGAGGCGGACGGCAAAGTTCACTTTTTAGCAGTTTTTATTGCGCGATCCTTATACGGAAAGCAGTAAAACGGAGTGATAACAAACTCTCACACACAGACAGGGGAGCCTTTAAGGAGATAAAGGTGTATAATGGCAGTAGAGACAGGGCGCAATGAGTCATACTCTGAAAGTTTTTTTTTCTCAGGTTCGGCGGCGTATTGATACGAAAGATTTAAATCTGGCTGCCGATTGTGTTCTTCACACATGAAAAAATGGCGGAAACAGCCATGTTTTCAGCCACTCTGTATGGGTGTGATTTAGCGGTGCAACAAGTTGCTTCCAATTACACAACGATTCTTTAAACTATGGAACGAGCAGCCTCACCGTTTCAAGCCGGTACTGCGTACACGGGAACATTTCTCATTCTGTCCCCATTCAGATCCAGTCGTGTGATTTCCGTACAATATGGCTTTATTTCCTGGAATTGAGAAGGAGGTGGGTTTCAGGTTGGAGATGGACTGAGATGTGAGACGCTGTTGCTGATTCCTCCTTCCCTCTCCCTCTCACAGACTGCTGCCTCGGTGCTGGGTGTCATCTGGGTCACCAGCAGGTTCTCCTACGCCTGGGGTTACTACACTGGCAGTAAGAGCCTTTGGCATGGAGGGCCTCTTTTGCAGCCCATTTCTTCATCTCTTTTGATCCATAATGTTTTTGCATATATAGCATCAGACTGGAGTAACATTTTAGTATAGCAGTGTGTGTAACCTTGTACTCTGCACATATGGAGGTTGCACATTCTTCACATGTCATCTGTGGGTGCCCCACATTTAGGAATCTCTGAATTGCTGTGCGTGTGTGTGTGTGTACAGGTTTTGCAATACTTACGAGGACCGAAGGACCTCACAAGTATAGCAGATCCTTCATAAAACTTGACTTCTGAGGTCATTTTTTTCAGTCCTCACTACTTCAGACTTAATTTCATAAAAATAAAATAAAAGTAGAAATGCCAAAAGTCTTGTTTTGTTTGGTTACTTATGGTTAAGGTTAGGGCTGGGTAGGGGTTAAGGGTGTTGCGACTGGGATTAGGGATTTTCCTGTAGACATGGTGCAGACAGTTGTTGGGGGCCCGTCAATGGATGTGTACCAGAGAAGCTGATTTGTCACCAAAGGCTTTTGTTCTTGGGTGTTTTTCTTTTTCTCTTCAGATCCCGTGAAAAGGATGAATGGCGCCTATGGCTATGTCGGCTTCTTTGGAGTCGTCTTCCTCTCCATTGCAGTTGCTCTGCAGTTGCTCAAAGTCTTTTAATAGTTTCCAGTGAGAGCGGCTTCCGTCGCCTTCCAGTGGACATCATTTAATTATCGCTTACTTTTATGCTGTACTGGTATATAAAATGTCTAATTTTGCTGGTGTGACAATAATCTGTCTTTGGACTGTTTGCATGATTCTGGGGGCATGGGTATATCCCACCCGAGTGCCTTTCCTCTGCATCTCTTAATTGCCTTCATTCTGTAGGTTTCCTTTAATCAAAGTCAGAATTTGGACAGTTTATTGCTGTTATGTTGTGTTCTGAGTCAGTCGCGGTATCTTCCATCCCAGTCTTGACCTGCTTTCCTATCTAGTGTACAATTAGCTTTAAATGGATGTCAGATTCGTTACGGTAAATTATATGGGGAGCATAGCTCAGTAATCTCCAAACAAATGTGTTGCTTTCTGGTGTGCTGGACAATTTAACCCAAACTACCAGATTCCAGATTTGCTAGTTTTATTTACCTGGGTGATCCTTCTAGTCTTTTTTAATCTGTACTTTATGCACTGGGTGACTGTATTACCATTTTTGTGTATGTCCGTCAGACCTACAGTGGACCAGCCCTGGAGCTCTCTGTGGAGCCTAGGGCCTGCAAATGCCCTACAGGTTTGGAAGTGGGGCTCTTATTTAGCCTGAGCCACGTTATGCACTCTGTTTTGCTTGGTGGAATGTGTAATGCACCACTTTTTTTTATTAACAAATTCCATTTTATATATAATAAAACGATTTTTATGAAATGTATAGGGGTTCCAATATTGGTCCAATGCAATAAAAACAATTTATAACTTAACGTTTCTGCTGTTTGTAGAAATGAAAAATTGTGTGTGTAAGTACAGTCAGGTCTGTTTGATTGCGTGATAATCACACAGTAAATCTTGTTTACGCGATTTTCAGTCGGAGGAAAAAGCAACTCCAACGCGATATGGTCTTGGCGGGAACAGTTATCCGAGTGATCAAATTGTTATTTTGAACTGGTCCTTTTCAGTGAATCGGTCGAACCGGTTTTCCTATTTAAAAGAATGTAAGTTTGTAAATCCACGCATTGCACATGTCAAAGTTTTAGATTCTAAAAGTATTTGCCAAATTATCACATAAAAACACAGCAACCTTTTTTTTTTTATCTTGCTCATATTTGCATTTCGTAGACTGTGGCCATGCTGCCTTCAGCGTAATGACGGCCAAAACGAGATGGTCAGAAAATACAGCTAATGGTTCATGAAATGTTCTTTTGGCTATCGCTACTCCTGACTCGCGATAATCGACACCGAGTTCGGTTAAAGCGGTTACTAGGTAACTGGTATTATCATAAGACCCATAGGTGTAGGGTGACCAGATAATCCATGTCATCCTGGACACTTAGATCTAGGACAGAATTTCTAAACTACCATTTCAATTAAAGGTACCTGGATTTCACTTAAGCGCTGTATTATTGCTGTGTGCTGATTGGTCAGTCTCCTATAATCGTGCACATATCGCTAATGTTAGTGTTAAACGGCAGGACGAGTCTTTCAATCAAGGAGACAAACCAGTCAAAGCGCAAGAAGAACTGAACTATTTAGCAAATCAGGAGCTTTTCAGTTTAAGCGTAGACTGATTATCCGGTCACCCTACATAGGAGATGTTTATGATATAATTAATGTCTTCTTATTTCAAATGTATATAATTACATTATTGGCCGCTAGCATCACTGTTTTTTATTAATTTTGTTTCGCAGAAGTTAGTATGTTTTGGAGTTGCATTCCCATACCCCTATTCTTCCTATTGAATATGAGGATTTTTGAGAACACCTGATTTTTCAGGGAGGTATTAGTCGCGTTGTAGCAGGACTGGTAGATTAAAAGAAGATCCCGTCTCCATTAGGTGATAGATAGACAAACATTTCATTGATCCCGAAGGAAATGTAGGTATACATTTGGAAAAAGCGAATACAGATGTTGTCTGGGGCTGATATGAGCTGCATATAATACAGGAACTGGAGTTGCTTTCACATTCATTAACTTACATAACGTAGACTGGTAATTGCCAGCGCGTCAACAGCGCCCCTCCCCCCAGGCTATATATAATTTTGCATCAAACATGTACCCTATAAATAGGTCTGGGGGGCATAAATAGACTGGCGTAATGTTACAGGGCCGGTGGACAGCGATCTATGTGTTAATAGCACAAGACAGCGGGGAAGCAGGCTGTTATAACAGACACACTCTGCTCGGGTTAAGCAATGAATTAAGTGAACAGTATACAGCACTTGCAGGACAGGACCGCAATTGCAAAGTAATCGCATGCTGATCTATTGGACCCCGGAACACCGGTTGCCGTCCGGACGCTTTTGACGGCGATCCAGTCATGCGTCGCGGGCGTGGAAAAGGCGTCTACGCATGCGCAGACACGCAGTCACCGAGACTGTCTGGGCATATACGTCGCAAACTTAAGCCACGAAAAGGTGATTAACGTTTGTTTTTCTTTCAGATTGTTTATGACAGTGGGCGCATCGGTTATTTCGATGGTAAAAATAGATTCTGTTTGTGTTTTTTGGTTCAATGTCCAGAATCTGAAGAGGGGTTCTATGTCTGTGCTAGCAATAGCTAAATTTGGCAGGTTAGTTTTACTGTTAAATCTGACAGTCAGATTTAATGTCTCTGTGATATAACATCATTTTTATGATTAGGAAATGGTCAGTTGAAAAGCTGAACATGCACCGATTGACAAAAAAGTGATGATTAACGATGTTCGTTTCCTCTGTCGCAGTTTGGCTGCGATGTTGTTGATCCAATGTCATTGTGGGACTTGTAGTTTTTGCGGCGCGCTGATTCGTTGAATGGAGAGACGAAGCGTCCGGGTTGGACTGAATGTCCCACAAAGCATCGGGCCCCTTTGTGATTACTTGAGAATAATAAGTCAACTTTGATTAAGAACAATGGCGTTTGCCGATACATTGCAGCTAGATGCTTTGGGTAGGGATTTGGGCGCTAGTGGCATGAAGCTTTCATGGCTTTAAAATGTGACCCAGGTACCTTTGAATCGGGCTGTGAAGTCGCTTGAAGTCTTTCGGGTCATATGAAACACTGGAGATTAGACAGAAGCGTGACAATAATATGTGGCGTTTGTTGGACCCCCGCAGGCTCCAAGCTGAGTTTTCATCAGCATGTCTGGCTTTCTGGACAGTATCCGGTGCGGGGACTGCGAGTGCTCCGTGGACTGGGCCGAGAAGAGGAACACCGTCGCCTCTATAGCGGCCGGCATCCTGGTGCTGATATTTCTTTTTCTCGCAAAGCGAAAGGAAGTTTAACTGACGTATTTTCGATGATCGAGCACGATCTGCAATGTGCTTAAATGCTGGCATTTGCCATAACTGCTGTGTTTTGTCTATGGCTATGCCCCCCCCCCCCTCTATAGTTTTTCACTGGCTGGTGGATCATTATTGACGCAGCAGTGATGTACCCCGACAACGACTCTTTCAACCACACTTACCATGTCTGTGGAGTAATTGCTACAGTGGCTTTCCTCATGTGAGCACCGCTCTGGTTGGGCAGGGTGGGGGCGCTGTTCTGGAGTGGGGGGGGGAGCATTAACTCTCTTCTCTGTCGGCAGGATCAATGCGGTATCCAATGGCCAGGTGCGAGGGGATAGCTACAGTGAGGGCTGCATGGGGCAGACAGGTGCGATTCTGCGTGTGGCTGAGACCCTAGGCTGCGTGCCTGCCTGCTTTCCCTGTCAGCCTGTGTGAGGCCTCAGCTAACATCTGTCACCATTTCTCACAGGTGCCCGTATATGGCTCTTCATCGGCTTCATGCTGGCGTTTGGTTCCCTCATTGCCTCCATGTGGATCCTGTTCGGTGTCTTCGTCGTGCACCGTAAGTCTGCCTCGGCGTCTGGGGGGGTCTGGACCACTGCACTGGGGGGTTGCTGACCTTCAGTTTGCACAGTTATAGAAATCGTCGCAGGGTAAGAAGAATGTGCTATCCTTCCCTTTCAGATAAGGATAAAGTATACCCCGGCATCGCTGTTTTCTTCCAGAACGCTTTCATTTTCTTTGGGTGAGTCTCCTTTAACCCAAGATGAAGCTTGTTTCTCAGTATTACTCGTCGCTGCTTAAATTTCTTGTGGGGAACCACAGGTCTGCGTAAAGGTTTCGCCTGTGAGATGGAGCGTTATCTAAGCCACGAGAGCAGCGGTATTCCCCGCTTCCCATGCTGGCTTCCCTTAGGGATCATTGTCTGCTCTCTCCTTCAGGGGTCTGGTGTTCAAGTTTGGCCGCACTGAAGACCTGTGGCAGTGACCCTCAGCCTGTCATGTCCTGCCATTTTCCACTGGAGCTTGTGTGACATAGAGCTTCAGCATCCCTCCTTTTCTCACTGATCCCCCCCCCGCTCCATACATGCAGCCTCCATAATATTCTCTCCAAAAGCTCTTGGTTGAGAGAATTCTGGGTGTAGAAGATGGCTTATCCCCCAGGGTGACCATGCCCCCCTGCTTCTTCATTTCTGGGGTTGTTTATAGAGATGTCCAGCTGCACAGTCTCTTTCAGGAAGACTAAGCCGCCGTGTCCGCGTGTGTCAGTCATGCCTGCCTGAGCACCCCAAAATCTGTTTGTGCCACAGTGTTCAACATGATGTCTCTACAAATGCTGTTTGAACCAGAACGTTTTTAAGCAATAATTTTAAGTTTTCACTGTTTTGGCTTGAAGCATCCCACTGGTGTTTGGTTAATTGTGTATAAATTTACCGTTTTTGGAGGGTGGAGCCTTTTCTCTGCCCTCACTGACATACTCAGATGATCTCATTCGCCAAGATGTTTCCACTGGCGTTGCTGGCTGCCTTTGCTCCCTTCCCGAGTGATACTCCTTCACCTGCTGTGCAGCAGCACTTCATGCAGTCTGTACATCCTGAGCTCTGATGTCATGACTTCTGGGGTGATCCTCATTCTAATCCCAAGCACCTTGCTCACTCTTGAGCTAACCGCACGTTTCTGGCTTTTCTAGACTGTTTAGGGTTCTGTGTAGTTGGTGTCTTTTTTAGAATCACATGTTAACATGCTGTGCACTGGATGCGCAGTGTCTTTGGGGGTCCCTTTAAAAACTGACATGACCTTATTTACACTGACCAGCACACAGCATGTGTTCACTCTGTGTTGGGTGTGGTGACTTGGTGTAAAGGTGGTTAATGCTGAATACTGTCAGTAAGCAGCTATGATGGCTGCTTCTCATTCTCGTTATCAACCTTAATGGTTTTTTTTTTTATATATCTGTATACTACTGACCAGAATGTAAACTTTCTACATACTTATTTGTGTCTTTTCTTTCTACGCCAACATACTGGTTTTTTAGAACGTAAAAGCTGTATAACAGATTAAAGAGATGCAACCTTTATGTTGAGGTTTGTGACTGCGTTTCTCCAAAGGTCTTCACCATGACGGTGCGCAGCCAGTTTAGATCAGATAGTCTGACTACACAGGCCACCGCCTTCTCGTGCGGCCTGTTCTCCATTTGCACTGAGCACAGGGCATACGGCCTGGAGTCCTTCTCGCGAGGCCTCCCTCCACACTGGGTTTACGGGGGCAGCACTGTGCAGGACGACTAGACCAGCCCAGCAGGTCAGAATCAATCATCTTAAACAGTGATTTTATTGGTGGCCTTGCTGCCAAAGAATATTCACACAAGCTCATAGCAACACAGTCAAGAAATGACAGTGGATCTGTGGGTGGGACTGTTATGCTGTCAAGCACTGATTGGCTGACTCTTCAGTGATTGACAGCTGATTCCAATCTTACTGACTGAGTCCCCCATCACCGATTTAGTGTCCACACAATAAAAGGACCACTAACTCTGTCTCATGTACTGCTGAGTTCATTTCAGCCCAAGGTGTTAACTATTGATGCGAGTTTAGCAGTCAAACTGCCCTTCCAGACTCTCCGTATGTATGGAGGGAGAGTGGGACGTGGTTACTGCCTCTGTCCACAGCGTCTCACTGATGCACGGCCAGGTGCTCAAACTGCAGGGACAGAGACAGGCCTGATGTTAGAGGCCTGCTGGTAGAGGCCTGCTGGCGGCGGCGGCGATAGCACTGGAGCCCCTGCTGTGCCCATACCTTCCAGAATGCCTGGTCCTCAAAGCGTTTTCTGCCCTGCGGGGGCCTCCAGACGGCCCACTTTAGGAGAAACCCTGAAATTCGGAGAGGTACTGGATGTGAATTTAGGGGAAAGCACTAATGTGCCCTGTTCCTGTGTCCCGTGAGCAAAGGACACGTACCTGTGAGCCCCCCCAGGATGGTGCTGGTGCTCAGGGTGATGAGGAGGCTGCAGATGCAGAACATGCTGAAGCTCCAGGCCCTGTGGTGGGGACAGGTCACCAGGCATCAGCTAAAGCCATCGCAGCGTGCATAGGGGATACGATGGGAGCATGGGTCAGCAGAACCCCACACCGCCATGGGCCCTGAGGCCGTCACATACTTATCAGGGGCGTGGCACACTTCGATGAGGAGGTAGGCTGCCCATCCCAGAATTCCTGGCAGCCCATGGATGCTGAGAACCCCGCAAGTGTCATGACAGCCAAATGCTAGCTCCAGGTAGGGCTGTGGACATAGGGAGAGAAGGCAGTCATCCAGAGGATTATGGGACATGGGTCAGTGGCTTCTTCCTTCTGATTGGCTCAGTGGAAATCCCCGTACCACTGAAGCAGTCAAAAATCTTCCACCTTAATTCAGCGATTTTGTGTCAATTTAACCTTCTTATGTTGACATATTTACATCTGATTCCAGCAGAATCTGCAAGCTGTGGTACTAATCAAAATTAAAGTCTTACTGTTATCTTCACCTATATGATGAATGGATGCAAAATACAGAGAAGGCGGAGTGAAAGGTTGAGTGAGTGGGATACATCATTTAAGCACCTTAATATAAAGCAATCCCAGTGTGGAGAGGAGGCCGGCGCACATCCCTGTTGTTATAGCAACCCATGGCATGTGGTTCACTGTGATAACGGGTGCCATAGCAACACCACCTGCAAGCATGGCTCCCTGGATGTGGGCCTGCAGAGAGGACATAGAGGTGAAACGCACACCTGTGGCGCAGTCACACACGAGTAAAAACATGCACCATTCTCTGGCACCAGGCACATCTGTGCTTCCGTATTTGTTGGTTTGAGTGAGTATTTAAATCTTGACTGTGAAATTGTATTGGTTATGTGACTCCCACGATGCACTGTGGCCCTGTCAGGCAGCCCCCCCCCTCACCATGCTGATCTTCCCCCTTGGGCTCGTCACTATGGAGACAGTGAAAGAAGAGATGGCACTCGCAGCCACTGACAGGTAAGTGCTGTAAATGGCGGCCATCTTTCTAGCAGGTGAGGAAGGTTCAATCAGCCCAGACAGGAAGCTGGGCCAGAACATCCACAGGAATAGCACACCTGTGGAATACAGGCCAAGACCATTAAGCTCCCGTGTAAAGTAAACTTTTACTGCCCTCTACTGTTCATTTTGTAACACTGCATCCACAGGTAGTTGCTTCGTTAATGCTTTTACCCAAAGCAGTCATTTATTAGGCTGGATATTTTCCTGGAGCCGTACAGGTAAAAGATCCATAAATGGATCGCCCTGGGCGGGTGTGAGCAGCCCCATACATTTCACTGCTGACCCATTCAGCCTTACACCATGATCTCCCACTGCCTCACCCATCATAGAGAAAAGGGCTGCCTTGCGATCCAGCTTCTCCTTTTCGGGCCGTGACTCAGGTCGCTTCTGAACGATCGTCCACGACATCATCACTCCAAAAAATGAGGCAAAGACATGGAGCAGCATGAGGCTGTACGTGAGCTCAGCCTGCGGGAGTCAGCACCACTTATTATTGTGTTTAGAGGGCATTCGCATGCTACATGCATAGACTGTCACTGCATTCAATAAGAGTACTGAGGTCTGTGATTCAAACCCACAATCCAATGGATTTCATGTCTCTTTCATTCCTCTGTGGCCTCAGACTCACCTTCAGGAAGGTATGGAGGATCCAGGTGTTGGCTATGAAGCCAGTGACCTCCAACAAAGCCGTAAGAAGCAGCTGGACAGGGTTGGTCTTGCCCAGGATGGAGCCCACGGCAATGAGGGAGGATACTGCACACAGCTGGGCCTCAGCCAAACTGGTGGAGCGCGGGAGAGGAGAATGAGACCAGAAGCCAAGATCACTGGTGTCTTTGCAGAGATGGGCAATCATCAGTCATTTAACGCCAGAATGCTCACTGCATATCAGCTTGGTGATAAAGAATTATGCTCTCTTATAAGAGACTTTCTCACTGAGATTTTTGATCAGGCCTGTGGACTTTAAAGCTTAGTGTGTCAATGAAGACGGTGTAATCCTGAATGACTGTGGCGGGTTGGAAGCCCTGTACTCCCCTGTACTCCCCTGCTCCTAGGGCCGCCGTGTGGCTGAATGGACTCAGCATGTAGCTATGACCTGCGCACCCCAGCCATGCTGAGTTTTTTGGACATTTTCAGTTTTTTTCTCTCTCCTTGTTTATTACCTTGCATTATTTCTGTATTGGGTGTTGTTTTTGTACCTTTGCTAGTATTTCAGTTGTGCTCATGAAAAGCGAGGCCAATGGGAAGCCAGTGCTGTTTACCTTCTTAGGTTGATCCAGATCTTTCCGCCGTAAAAGCGATATATGAAGCCATATGCCAAGATGGCCCACTGCGCCGAGGAGCAGCCAAGCAGCAAGGTGAAGGCCAAGCTACTGAAGGCGTACCGGACAAAGCAGGCGGCCAGCAGGCCGAAGCCCAGGAAGAGCATGGCATTGACATCCTGGAATCCTGTCATACAGGGAACACCATGGCACAGTTCGTGTGCAGCTCACCAGGCTAGTGGCTAACATTATGCACTACCTTGCTTTTATCTCCATCAGGTCATGCAAAGTGAAATTCACTCTCAACTATGCTGGGTCAAAAGCTGCCCTGCACTGCATTTAACTGGCTATAATCTATTATCCCAATTAACGCACTTTTGTAGTTTGTACATTTCAGGCCAGTGCCTTGTGACTGTGCTATCAGGACAGAGAGCACTGCTGACCAGGGGCCGCCTACCCCCCTTATCAGTGCACCCCAGAGGCTGCGGTCACCGCCCTGTATACAGTACCCGCTCACTCCATACTGCAACTTCATGGCAAATTCGTGCTGAAAACTTTAAAATCACCTAATGCAAACTTTCACACAGCATTGTCCATTGAAAGGCACGAAAAGGTGCCCCTGGCCTTTAAAACTTAAAGCAATTGCAGGACGGGGGCCTGTAGACAGGGCGGACGCCCTAACGCCGCCAGGAGCGCGCTCCCGATGGGCGCGCTACACAACGAAATATTCACACCTGCGCTTTACCTCTAATCAAGAAGGAATGTGTACACTGTACATGGAGTGACAAATTCCACAGTATACATCCCGCGTCATACCTTTCTGATTATTTAAAGTGGTTTCTTTTAAGTACTAATGTAGACATGAGCTGCAGCTTAATGACATGAGTACAGGTCCTACCTGCATAGCTGTCTGTGAATGAATCCCTCCCGGTGACATCGTGCTCGGCCAGTCTGGCGTAAAGCGCGAAGAGCGCGGCGAAGGCCGTCTGCAGCAGCAGGGTCAGCAGGGGCAGGGGCGCCCGCAGGCTGGGGGCGAACCGCGGCGCCATCCGAGCAAACTGACTGCGCTGCGCTGCGAGCGGCGCTGGCGGGGGCGTGCCGCTTGCGCGCCCGGCTTGGCGCCCCGTTATCTTTCCGAGAAAATGTGCGCATTTTGCACTTCTGTCCCGCGGAGCGGTGAATTCAACTTTCTTTTTTTCTATTTTATGAATTAACCAAGTAGGACATATTTCACGCCGTAAGGACGGAAATCAAGTATTTGCGCATGGATATACCGCACCATTTTTACAAATTGATATTTTATGTTTGATATATTAAACTGAAAGTACAGATGTGGACTTTTTAAAAAAGTACTTTCAGATATGTATTTGCACAAATATTTTAATTGTTCAATGAATTGCCGTGGCTTAAAACATTAATAAACTAAGAGTAGCGTAACAGGAGTGTCTGGTTCTGTTCTGCCATTTATTATAAACAGGCTGCTCCCCTTTCCGCATGGCACACGCAGCACACGCCCCTTAACGTGTCATGCGTTGTCACATCACGTTTGCAATAAATGCATGATACAGTGCATAGCTGTAAGGCATTGCAAGCCGTCCTTTATAACCTTGGGCCCGTTCCATCGTTCCGTACATATTCCTGTTAATTCAGTTTTGTCATGAGCAGTTGCGCGGATCGCGTCCACACCGTTAACTTCCATGTCAGGTTGCTTAAATAACTGTTTCCCAACTCTTTTGAATGCGGACTTTCCTTTTCCTAAACAAGTGGACGGGATCCAGGCCATTACGCAACACATTATAGGCAAATCCGAAAAGGACAGCCTGATTTACAAAACAAAAGGAGATGTAGGTAACGGAACCCTGCATAGGGAGCCGGCTCAAATTTCTCTTTAAACTCCTGCAATGTAATTCCTCACGCAATGCACAATAACGCGACACCCCGCCCACCTTAATGCTGTTTGCTTATTTCTCGAGAAGTTGCCAGGTGCGTTTCAACTGAAATAATATTTGGCCACCTTTATGCTAATGACAGGGAACTCCCCCGTCATTCGGCTACGCGACCAGCCATCATTGTGCACATTTTACTGGCTGACGCCATGCCAAGGTCCACCTCCACTGTCAGCCCACACGATAGTCAGCGATACCTGATTTGGACTCGAAGAACCCGATTGGTCCATTGATAGACGGTGGATGTTGTCGACCTGTTTTCGACCCGCCCCAAATTCGCTTTCTTTGACAGGAATTACATAACTGGCTGTGTGTTAAGGAACACGAATGGTCAGTATACCGATCAATCAAACTTTGGGGCTGTGCAATTGGATGAAGTTGCAGTGACGTAGTCACCCCTGCGCGAAACAGTGCGCGGCTGGGTTCGCCTGCGCTCGCTGGAAGGAGGAGCGCTTATGGCGGCCTTCTGTTATTTATGTCTTTGTTTCGGCTGCAGAATGGAATAATAGATATTCATTCTAACGACTTTTTCAAAGTCATTTTTTTAGCAGCCGTGGGAAGGAAACCGCAACGAATTATAAGCGGAGTTAAAGTGTCAGAGCGGAGGAGGGGAGGATGAAGCGGCGCAATGCGGACTGCAGTAAAGTGCGGCGGCCGCTGAAGCGGAATCGCATCGCGGAGGGGATATACAGCAGGTACGGGGGCTCGGGCCGCGCTGGCGCTTTCCGTCGCCAGCACTGGTCTCTCACAGGCTCCGGGCCGCAGCTCCGATTTGCGTGAAGCGTGGCCGCCCGTGCTGGGAGGGATGGCGCCTGCTACCCGGTGACGGACCTCGGCCCTGGTGACAGCGGCCGCTGAGTAGATGGCGTGTGCGTGACAGGTGCCTGGGGGTCACTCAGGTTATGTGATGAGCTGTGGATGGGGGAAGTTTAGCCGACCTGGGATCTGTGGTCCTAAACGCGCCCTGAACACCTACTGTGGTAATGAACCTCAGAACTGATGCTGCTCTCCCTGTTTTTGGTCCTAAGAAACTGACAGACACGCGTAAGCTGCTCCTACTCGCTGTTCAATGCTGTATGAGATAATGAGAGCGTGAGAGTGAGAAATGTTCTTCTGCATAATTTATTTTGGGTTATTTCAGTGGCAGTGTGCCTTATGAGACCCATATGTGAGAGGGGGCTCGGCTGAGCTCGGGGCCATCGGGATGTTGTGTGAAGACGAGATCCTCATGGTGGGGTGAATGGCAGAGTGGCTGGTAGTACACCGGGGGTTCCCTGCTCAGGCTGTCAGGCCTGTGGTCAGACATGCTGATGGGGGTCCTCCTGGGTGCCTGGGCTGATGGGCACAGCCTGGCATCCCAAGGAATGCGATGCATGATGCTGTGCAGATGTGCGCTTGGCGTCAGCAGTGGCTGCTCCGGTGAGTGTCAGTGGAGCTCCGGGAGGATGGAGAGGGAGGCTCCCAGCTTGGCAGCCGAGGTCGGTGGTGAGGGAAAGCCCACTCCAATCAGGAAGTGGCTTTGGCTGTGCTGATGCACAGTGAATGAAAATGCAGCAGAGTATTTTGCTTCTTAGCTGCAGGAACTTGATTTCCCTCATTTGAGTTATACCACCGCCTGCAGCTGTCTAGACATGATCAGATGGGGTGTTGGCATCTGCGTAGCCGTTCCTGCAGAATGCGCCTCCTCCTCTCCCAGGTGACACCTGCCCTGGTGCGGTGTGTCACGCTTGTGACTCACTCACTATGTTGCTTGTTCCTCTTGGCTTTTGCACCCAGCTCTTGTTCTTCTGACACGTGGGCATGTATTCCTGCCCAGAACAGTCATTGTGCACTAATCCAGGCCAGCAGAGCTCCAGGGTGTCGCCTTGGGGTGTGATGGGGCAGTCAAAGCAGCGTTCTCTAGTCCTCCCAGTATCGGCTGCCCCAACATCATGTTTTCATGAGGTGGACCCGGCTAGCAAGGAAAACAGGCTAACATCATTTAGTCCATAATCAATCTGAATGACTAAGAGAAACAGGCTCTGTGAGATGACCTGTGGGTAGAGTTGTCTTGCATGCCTGCAAAGAGTAACTCTGGGGTCAAGGTTTCTCAAGTCCTGGTTCACTTAGGACGATTGAAGTATAGATGTGCAGGGAGAGACCAGCCCAGAGGTATAGATGTGCAGGGAGAGACCAGCCCAGAGGTATAGATGTGCAGGGAGAGACCAGCCCAGAGGTATAGATGTGCAGGGAGAGACCAGCCCAGAGGTATAGATCTGCAGGGAGAGACCTGCCCCCAGAGGTATAGATGTGCAGGGAGAGTCCGGTCCCCGGAGATGTAGATGTGCAGGGAGAGACCGGCCCACGTGGGTAAGTAAACCCAAAAAAGATGCCCATTTCCTTTGACACTCCCTGTCTGCTCCCACCCCACCTGCAGCACATTCCTGTACCTGCGCTTCGTGGTGGTGTGGGCCCTGGTGCTGCTGGCAGACTTCGTGCTGGAGTTCAGGTTTGAGTACCTGTGGCCGTTCTGGCTGTTCATCCGCAGTGTGTATGACTCCTTCAGATACCAGGGGCTGGTGAGTGAGGGCCGGGGGGCCTAGGGGGGGTGGGCAGCTTGGCCGTCGGTCTGCTTGCACTCTCTCATATCCGCCACTTTCCTCCCCTCCCCTC
>JAODKK010000010.1:240857-252932 GCA_026774405.1 Petrocephalus microphthalmus | reverse complement strand
AATGGACATGGAGGCCCCCCGCACCGTTTGTCGCTGCATTTTATTCTTAATCAGTCGTTGTCTTGGGGCCCCAGGCCGGCTCGGGGCCCCAGGCAATTGCTTGGTTTGCCTGCCTTGTCGCGACGGGCCTGGTTTACAGAGTGGGGGGGGTGAGGGCGTTGGTTTGTGCAAGGAGATATGCAGTGTCTCCTGTCATCAGTCTGTTCTACCATGGAAGGCCTGTGGAGCAAACAACACCTGCTATGGTGACATGAGCCGTGTGGGGTTTGTGGGGGGTCAGCGGGGCCGTGAGCACCATGCTGTGTCACACCTCTGCGATAAGCTTATACAGCACACCACTGCTGCTGCTGACTGTGCCTCCATCCTGAGTCATTACAGGAAGGATAGACTTTAGGCTGGGACATGGGGAGGACAGGTACTCTTTCTGGGGCTTGTGCTGGCCTGCCTTCAGGCTCGCCCGATACGCTCTGCGCTGTTCTCATTCCAGATGCCTGGTCAGCTCTTTTATTTAAGGTGTGTGACGTTTCAGCCATTTGTTCAGATGCCTGTTTCTGCTGCAGTGACTCAGGTGATGGCCTTCATTAAGGAAGCTTCCTGTCAGCGGGCGGCTCTGCACGCTGTCACTGTGTTCGCTTCAAGGACAGCACATGGTGCATAGCGGCTGTCTGTCACACACTTCATAGCTGCATCTCTTTTTTAAAATATCAATTAATTTCCTCTGTCATCCTTCCTTCCTGTTTACAGGATGGCATCAGTGTGTCTCCATTTTTTGGAAGGGGACAGTGAAAGCACTTTGGGACAATGAAATTTTGTAAAAATGCTCTGTACAAATAAAATTGAATTGTATATACTACGCTTAGCTGCTCAGATGTTTGACAGCCATATTTCACAGCCTTTGTAAGGCAGTGTGTGACTGTCTGTTTGTGGTTTGAAGCCCACAGCAGCCTTCGAAGGAGGAGGCAACGTCTCTGGGGAGAGGGGACTGTTGTCAGGACCCTATGAGATACACAGGACAAGTGGTGATTTTCTGCAGTCCTGTGGCTTTACAGCCTGCTGCCGCTTTCGGAGATTGTCACCAGAAGCTAAATGTCAGTAGCTGGCCGAGCAGGCAGGAGCAGGCGAGGGGGCATTTCCCCAGCAATAGGGGGCGCTACTCAGCTCACATTTGTGCTTGACATGCCCAAGGAATGGCACATGAATGTCATATTAAGTACAGTCTCTAGAGGTGTGAGTTTTAACACATGAAGGTCATTTTAGTCATTTAGGTCACTAAGTACAGTTACAGTAAGTACATCTTGGTGGCCCCTGTGCCCCACAAACACACACACTAATAAGAGGATGAGGGTAGGAGTCCAGACCCAGAAGTGATCTCGGCACCGCTGTGGCAACCATTGTCACAGAATAAATGAACCTATTTCTTGAAAATATAACAAGATATGAAATGGCTTACTTGTAGCAGCAATAGCAAAAGGAAGTAAAACTTCTCAAAATAAATATTAAAACTACTTATTGAGGAGGTGGCCGGAAATATATTTTAATAAAATAATTACTGCAATGTTGTGGCACAGCAGCCTTCAGGGGGACAACGTAAAGCTCCTAGGGACTTGTGCAGGCAGCAGAATTACAGCTGTACAGCAGTGCCTGGTGTTAGACTTCTCCACAGCCACAGTTTGGGGATTCAGCACTGGAGTCAGCAGGTATTTGACAAGAGGATACCTAACTTCTCCCAATAACCAGCCACCAGCAAACGCACCGTCCTTCACCATCTGACACAATCCAAAGCTGGACCAGATATTAGTATCATGTGTACTCCCAGGCCACTTGGCAAAGTCTGTAAAATGTCCTTGATGGTTGCATATCACCTGGATATTTAGGCCTAGTGCTACCTTATCGAACAATGTGCTACCAAAAGGCTGCGCTCACTTGCTCGCTGTGAACGAGGGTAGAGCAGAACTACAAAAATGCTCCTTATTCGCAGATCCGTATTCGGATTTGCCGGTCCACCTTAAATGCTGCGCAGGCGATGGCAATTCTAAAATTGCGCCTGTAGAAGGATTTATTTACCAAGGCTTACTTGGTAAATAACTTTCATTACTTTCAGAATCTCATTTGGCCTTCGATTCGTATTAACGTATGAAATTCTTTCGGCCAGTGAAAACTCACTTCACAATGACAGTATATGATGCCTGCAAGTGATATCACTTGTTGCTTGCCTGGCTCAAAGATGTTTTCACCTTCAAATCCACTGGGGTAAATAGCTCACTTTCACATTTATTGTCATGTGATGATTTTCAGGTACACATACACATTGGTTGTCATGAAATGATTTCTAGGCAGAAGTTCAAGGGATTGAGTGCGTTGAGCAAGTGAAAATTCACTTCACAATGTCTGCAAGTAATATCACTTTTTACCTGCCTGGTTCAAAGTTTTTTCACCTTCAAATCCACCTAGAATTAGCTCGTATAGACATTATATTGGGATTTGAAGATGAAAACAACTGAGTCGGGCAGGGAAGAAGTGATATCACTTGCAGGCAGAAGTGTTTAATGAGTTAATACGAATCGATAGCCAAATGCGATTTCGAAGGTAAGCATCGGTAAATAAGTCCCCCTAGAGGCACAATAGCAGAATTGCAGTCGGCTGTGCAGCATTTAAGGTGGACCGGAAAACCCGAATAAGGAATCAACTTCAGCATCGTAAAAATACACAGGGTGTGCTGCATATATAATAATAATAATAATAACAACAACAACAATAATAATACGTTTCTTAACCATAAGTTAACAGAACGTTACGTGAAGCGCAGCAACTTTTTTCACTTTTGTTATAGAGTGCTTATTGTGTGTTTATGTCCCCATCAATCTGTGCAGTTGTAACAGAAGCAATTTCCACCAGGGATCAATTTTTTTCTCATTCTGATTGTTGTTGTTGGCGCAATCAACGAAAATATCACCGCGAGGTCAAATAGCGGCCTCGGACAGTTTGGTCCTCTTGGCAGCCCGTACTCGGTGACGCCAGCTGTTGTTTTATTTTGGTGACGTCGTGCGCAGAAGATGGCGGACGGGTAAGTGCGGACCTCTGGCCTGCCGCGGCCCGGGCCCTTCTATGCCTACACGGGGGACTCGCTTCTCTAATGCAGCGTGCCGGCGGCATCGCGACCGCAGCGGGAATTGGCTTGAGGCCCTGAGTCGCGTCTTCGGCAGTTTAATGGATGAATTTATCAGCCCTGTATCGCTCTTATTCCTGGTCAATGTCTCCCGCTGTAGGGAAGGAGGTTGGTGGGGAGGCTGGCTCCAGCAGAGCTTCCAGGCGGTCCGGGATAAGGTAAGCCCGGCCACCTAAGCCTAGCCCTCTCCCGCTGTGTAAACACCCGGTGACCGTGTGTGCCTGCGTGCTGTGGCCTGTCCAGTCCGCCGAGGCCTACGAGTTCCTGAAGCGGGACCTGTCCGAGTTCGGCACCGTGGTGCAGCATGACACTGCCTGCTCCATCGCGGCCACGGCCAGCGCCGTCCGGAGCCGCCTGGCGGTGAGTGGGGGCGCGCAGGGGCCGCGCCTAGGGGCACGTCGCCTCGGCGTGAAAAACTGCGCTTTGACTGCTGTAGTAGATAAACACACTCTGAGTAGACGGTGAGCAGGCGCTGTGTAACGCGCAGTGTAAATCAACCGCTGAAGCTGTTTACAGGTGGAGGGCTCCTCAGAGACCACAGAGAAGGTGAAGAAGAGCTTGTCTAACATTCTGGGGGTGATCACGGACACCCTGGCCCCGCCCCCTGACAAGACCATCGACTGTGACGTCATCACACTCATGGCCACGCCCGCAGGGACCACGGAGGAATACGACAGCGCAAAGGTGACTGTCACTCGCCAAGCTCCTTTTGCACCCCTTTGCCTCTGATGCTGTCAGTGGAGCAGAATCGGCTAGTTGGTGGTGTAGCACGACCCATGGCGATGTGCAGTGCTGCCCAACAGCATGCTCAGTGCCTTCTTTCTGGGTGCGGTGTGGTCATGTGAGGAAGCGTTTGCCCGCTGTGTGTGGAAGCTGAATCCTCAGCATGTATGTTTGCCCCCAGGCTCGTCTGTACAGCCTCCAGGCCGACCCAGCGACCTACTGCAACGAGCCTGACGGTGAGCCACCCCCCCCCCCCACCGTGATGGCTCTGTGTGCCGCTGTTGTGGCAGCGTGTTGTGGAAAGCGGGTGACACTATTCATGAGGATAATCAGGCTGGAGCTTCGTGGGTGCTTCCTCTGGGTTACGAGCGGGCATGTTGTCACTGTCAGGCGGCCTGCTGGATGGCAGAGTTACAGATTCGAGCTGAGGCATGCCTGAAAATGCCCACGTTTTCTGTCCGCTCTGCTTTCCTTCAGGTCCTCCGGAGCAGTTTGATTCCTGGCTCTCCAGCTTCCATCTGGAGGGCAAGAAGGGCGAGATCTCTGAGCTCCTGGTCAACAGCCCCTCCATCCGGGCCCTGTACACCAAGATGGTACGACCCACCCTGCTGTGCCAGCAGCCTTTGGGAGTTTCCACAGGTGTAGCGAGGGGGGGGTTGCTGCTGTTTTTCTTATATTATGTGGTGTGATAACCCACTGTGATGGTGACTGTTTGTTCTCTAAATGACAGGTTCCCGCAGCTGTGGCACATAGTGAATTCTGGCAGCGTTACTTTTACAAGGTTTTTCAGCTGGATCAGGTAATTCCCTTTGGGAGCATCTGGGGTGGCTAGTGGTTCTGCAGGTTAGGTTCTTATTATTTTATTTATTATTATTATTATTATTAGTAGTAGTAGTAGTAGTTGTAGTACTAGTAGTAGTAGGGGTTCTGTGGCAATGGTGTGACCTTTGACCTTTTGGACAGGAGGAGGCCAGGAGAGTTGCACTGAAGCAGAGAGCAGAGCGGACAGCCCATTCGGAGTCCCCAGGATGGGAGGAGGATGAGGAGGAGGAGCGTGGCTCTGGTTGGTCTTTGCCCATGCGGGTCGAGGGTTTGAATCCCAGAGTAATTATCTCACCATGGGGCCCTTGAGCCCAGATGTCATTTGCAAGAGGGTGTTCACTATACATGAATGCTCCTCCTGGTCCTCATTGAGCTTGGCTGCACAGTCTGACCGTCTGCAGATGGAAAGTGTACACAGCCCTTACCCCTCCTCCGCTACTCTCTCTCTTCTCAGACCAGTTCTTTGAGACGACCTCTCTTTCCCGTCTGGATTTCTCGGTTCGGCTGGAGGAGCCTCTGGTCCCCTCCCCTGAGCAGGCCGAGCCGGCCAGCGAGAGCTGCAGCCTCCCGACCCAGCTGGAGAATCGGCCCGAGGAGGACCTGGCCCAGAAGATGACCGAGGCGAGCCTGGAGGAGCCGCCAGCTCGAGCCCCCCCGCTGGAGCTGCTCCAAACTCCAGCGCCGAGCGTGGGACCTGACACAACTGCCCCACCCAGACAGGACACGGCCGCAGGCGGTGTGAGAGCAGAAGACGAGGCCTCGGGGGTGAAGGTGCCCCCTCGGGGCGAATCTGGGAGAGAAGAGGGCCCCCACGACCTCCGGGTATTTGAGCTGAACTCTGACAGTGGCAAGTCTACTCCCCCCAACAGTGGTGAGAAAGGTGAGGAAAAGGATGGAGTCGCTCTGTCCATGACCAGGGAGTGAGGGCCAGGCTCTGCCTGTGCAGCGTTCCGCTGGGCTCATACCCTGGGGGTTGTTTTTGCATTCTGAGATACCCGATTTTGCTCAGCGCCCTCTAGTGGCTCGTCGGTCTGCTGAGGGGCGAATGCCCACTGGCTCTTCTCTCCCTCTGGCCTCAGGTTCCAGCACAGACGTCAGTGAGGACTGGGAGAAGGACTTTGACCTGGACATGACAGAGGAGGAGGTTCAGCTCGTGCTGTCCAAAGTCAGCGGCACGGGGGAGGTACTGTCAGGGCGGAGGCCGATGCTCCGGGGGCATGACGTAGCCTGTACCGCGCCACTGAGGCTCTCTGCTCTCCTGTCTGCAGCTGGATGAGGAGGACTGGGAGAGCTGGGACTGAAGTGGAGGCCCGGTGCTGCGTCACACTGCGGCACCCCCTGTTGTCACACTGCGGATCTCCCGGCCCACTGCGCCCCCTGGTGTCACTCCTAGTCCATGCCGTCACCATTTCCCTTGCTGCCTCCATTCTGGGCTCGCCGGCGGGCGGCTCGCCCTGGGACTGCGCGCTGTCGCTCGGAGGCGAGCGCCCGGCCGCCGGAGGCAGACGCACCTTCCTCTTGTGATTTCTGGCTTTGGGGGTAATCTCCTCTTTCTGTGGGAGCAGCTTCTAATCTGAGCACCGGTGTCTGGGATAGCTGGTCCTGCGCCTGCTGGGGGGGGGCGAGCGGCCGCCTGGGGCTCGGAGGCGTGCCCCCCCCCCCCTCCCCCGGCTGCTCACCATGTAATGTAATATTATGTCTGCAGTTCTCCTGTGTAGAGCAGCCATTCATAAATCTGTCTGGGTGTAGGATTGTCATAAAGCAGAGCTGATTTATCAATATTTAAAGTGTAAGATTATATATATTAATATTTTTGCGTAACTAATGTATTCTCTTCTTGCTTTGTATTTACCTGGACTTGCTAAGCGCCCGCTGTCATATGCAAGTTTAAATAACTAGGTTCAATAAAAGGTTCTGCACCAAGGTTCTCCTGGAGCCCCAGTACCTGGCCCCCTAACTGCTGGACCACCCATGGGCCCTTGACCACATGGTCTCATGGGGTTACGGGTGAGGATGACAGCTGGGTAGAATAACTTCCTTTGTGTCTTAAGGTCACGCCCCTGCATCCCGCAGTTGCATGTTTGTGACCCGAGTGTGACGGGCTCTCTGCTGATTGGCCCATCATACGGTCACATGACTTGAGCTGGACACAGCCTGAAATGATAACCTGTCTAAGGTTTGCTGTACAGCGCATGTCTGACATTTCCTCCCTGATGGAGGTACATGTTTGTCCATTCCTGTTTATATTTCTTTTGCCAATTAATAAACATAGTGGTATCATTCTTGTGAGCAATAGAGCGTGTTTGTAAGCGATGTACTCATACCTCAGAAACGGGCACCTTGCACGTAAACAAGGTTCATGTTTGTGGTGCTTTAGACTCGCATGTGGTTACGGCAAATGCGTGGCTAGTCTTGCAGTTACTTGCTGGTGGTTTAGCGTCATGGTATGTTGCTGCCTTTGAGGGATACGCTCGCTTTGGATGGGACAGAGGGCACGGTTGGTCACTTCTGTCCGAGAAGGGGTGAGTAAGGGGCCAGTCCTGATGACCTTGCTGGGAAACAAGTGACTCCCCACAAAGGTGTAAAAAGTAAATGGAATGGTTAAGAGACATTTACGGAGATGCTCCAAATAGGTTTTTCTGTGTGACAGACGTTTGAAGCAGAGCTGATCAACGTGTGCTTCTCCTTTATGCACTGTCTGTCTGCACATGTGCCTGTCTGTCTGTCTGCACATGTGCCTGTCTGTCTGTCTGCACATGTGCCTGTCTGTCTGTCTGACTGCCTGTGCATCTGTCTACCTGCCCATGTTCACCTCAGTACATTTGTCTGTCTGTCTGTCTGTCTGTCTGCCTGCCTGCCTGCCTGCCTGCCTGCCTGCCTCTCGCACAGCCAGGTGGTAGTGGACCACATGCGTATCTCCTTGTGTGTGTATCTGCCTATTGCTGGTGGCCTTATTGTCATACAGTCTTTGGACAGCAAGTGGCGCTGGTGCTCCTTTCTCTTAGCTGAGGACCTCGCTGTTAGAATTTCTGTGAGTGCTTCAGTCTGTCCCGGAATGTCTCTGTTTGTCAGTGTGCACGCACTGGTGCTGCTGTGTGTATGTGCTGTCTGTGAGTGTCTCTGTGCTACATCCCCAAATATGCCCATGGAGCCGCTTCCACTCGCTGGATGTGTATGGCAGTCTCTGTTTGATCAGTCGGCTGCAGTTCTGAGCCTGGCTTACCAGCTTCTCTGAAAAATGGTATCCATCCTGTTATTTTTAAATAACTAATGTCTGAAGATCTTGAACTGGTGAGGCCCTCCCAGGCCTAATCCTGATCCCAGGTGAACAGAGCACATCACAGTGCCTGCATTCTGCTCCTATAGTTTTGAGACCAAGCCCAGAAGCTGCATTTGTTTGTGTTTCACTTTCATTGGTGGGCCTCTGAAGTTTGCTCCTAATCAGGAAGCTGCTCCTTCCTGTTTCTCACTCTCTCTCTCTCTCTCTCTGTCGCCTCCCGTGTCTCTCTGTCACTGCTGCCTTCTCTCTCTCACTCTCTCACCCTCTCACTCACACTCGGCCGCCGGCTGGTACCTCTGGGGGCTGCAGTTGGCTTCTGATTGAGGTTCTGTTCTACTTCCCCTGTCCTCCAATCAGAGAGTCAGAGGGCCTGAACATTGGAAGGAGACGCTGTTCCTGTCTCTTGCCAGAAGGAGGCGCTGTCCCTGTCTCTGCCCGCTTGTGCTTTTTAACTGATTAGCTTCCTGATTCCGGCCAGTCTGCTCTCTGTATGGAGTAGGAGGAGTAAGGGGCAGCTCCATAAGTCATGCAGGTCTCATTGCCGGTTCCATATGGTGGCAGGGATGTGGCTTTATGCCTTGTTAAACCTGCACCAGTGTCATTGTGCTCCTCTGGGCTTTCATGGGCATTTCCATCCAGCTACTGGCCTCGCGTCTCCTCCATGTGAATCCCGAGGCTCCTGCTCTCAACCCATTCAAGCCACCCAGGTCTCAAACTGTTTGTGCCCCTCCCATTGGGCAAAAGGTCATCAGGATCTGTACCAAAAGACTAAAGAAGAGCTTCTTCCCCAGAGCTGTAGCCTCTATCACATCCCCTTTCATTTTCACTTGTGCCAGCACATTGTGTTAATGACAATAAAAAATTGAATTGAATTGAATTAACCACACACGTTTGTATCCCTACCTTTTGTGAGGACCATCCATTCATTTCTATGGGAAAAACCCTAATCCCAATCACAACACCCTTAACACCTGCCCAGCCCTAACCTTAACCATAAGTAGCCAAACAAAATAGAAGACGTTTGGTATTTTTACTTTGTTGATTGCATTCACAGATTTTTTTGTATAAAGTCTGAAGTAGAGAGGACCGATTAAAATGACTTGACTTGCCACGTGTTGGCCGAAGCCCAGCGGCCGTGGCTGAGTGATATGGACATGTGGTCTTACTCCTATCCCAATGAGAACACAGATTTCTAGCAGCACGGGGTGTCCCAATCCCGGTGATGACATCATGCATTCACATGGACTTTTCCTTTTTTGGCGAGGAGGTCGGAGGTGCATCCTCCCCTAGGACTGGGGTGTGGGATTGCCGCGGCATCAGCCTGGCAGGAAGTCCTCCTTGGCAGGATATTTAGACTGCTGAGCAAAGGGAATTGTGGGAAATGACGTGGGGTTAGACAGGTCCCAGTCACCCTCATCGACCAATAAAAGGAAAGAACACGGCAGTGTAGCCAGACCATCTACGGCCAGGTTCAACGGGAGAGCAGGGAGCGATGGCTTGCTGTTGGTGGACGTCCTGCCCCAGAGCAAACCCCTGGTGGCACCCGGGAAGCCCCCTGTCTTCACACACACGAGACTGCAGCCTGAGTTTGACGTTAACGCAGGCTTCGCTGAGCCACCATTGCTTGCTCGCCGTGTGACAGAGTCTCACCAGCAGAGCACCGTTTCCTGACACAAACATTTACACCCGTTTTTTTTCACAGGCTCCTCACGCAGCGTCTCTTCCTCTTTTTATGCCCCTCCTTCTGTACTAAATATACACCCTATATATGCATCAATCTTGCAACTCAGACACCAAGAGTGTGAAACGTAACGGCTGTCAGCGAGGCTCCGACCCGCACCGTCGGCCTGCTCTCAGCTCCGCGGGAGTCTGGCCGCCTCCCCCTCCTCCTCACACTCGGGTCTTCACCTCTGGACCCTGTTACTGACCTCCCTGCACACTCTTCCTCCAGGATACTTCACTGTCTTATTCAGAGCCCCCCCCCCCACCATGGATGCTGGCTTTTAGGTCTCCCCGATTGTCAATAAACCTCCAAACAGTTTCTTTCAGCATCCGTGGTCCTGCAGGGGGCGGAGTGGTCAAGGCGTCAGCCCAGAGACTCAATGTGCCCTGGCTGCCTTCTTACTCTCTCCAGCAGGCCGACACACACAGATGCCGGCTGGTCAATGTGTCAGTTCCATAACTGCACTGCCTCTTAATGACGAGCAGGTGTTCTAATCAGTCCCCCAGTTCGATAAATCTCAGTGTACCCAGAACATTCTTTGGGCTGGTATTACTAAGCGGACTGACGGGCCACTGTGGGTTTCCACGCCCAGTCCTGGTGTCGTCTGGATCCCTCTTGCCCTGTACCCCATCCTGTACCCCTACCCAGAGGCGCAACTACTTACTTATTGGGGGGTATGCAACAACAATTTTGGCACCCCCCCATCCCCAAAAAAACATGCCCGTTTTACAGTTCAGTTACTGAGGTTTATTTAAACAGATTTCACATTTTTCACCATCCGACCGACCAACGTAAAAAAAATTTACAAATGGCTTCTAAATCCTTGCCTATAGCCTGTGTGCATCAGCAAGAAATCGCTATGCAATTTCAGCGTGCCTAACCCAAGTAAGCTAGCCAGCTGCAGCACTATCTAGCGGTGGTCATAACATCTACTGCCAGTGGCCGGGCCTTACATTTCTTAAATATTGTAAACAGCATATTTTGAGCTAAAAGCACAAGAACAGTTTCAAAACGTAAATGTCAATGATATGTATTTTTTGTGCCTCCCTTGTTTTGGCACCCGCCTCTGGCAGCGCGGCCATATGCACCGCATATACTGCATACCCCATTTTTGCACCACTGCCCCTACATAGTACAGCTGCTGTGTTTCCACGTGACCTCTGATGCAGGGGGCAGCTCAGCGGCAGGCCAGGTGTCTGTGCCGGGGGGGCTGCCAGAACGCGGGATGTCCTCACAGCGGGTGCATGCGAGAGCCGAGCCTGGTGCCGCCCTGCCGGCTGCCAGCCCTTATTTGGCCAGAGTCACTGTCGTCCAGCTGCATTCCAAGCATCTATTTCCGTGGGCTCCCTCCAGGGGGAGCGCGGGGGTGCCGGTACTTAAGGAGTCTGCTGCCGCCGGTGCCGCTGGACGGACGCGTGGAGCAGGGGAGCCATGTTCCCCGAGACGGCTCAGTATGCAGCCAGCTTCCTCCTGAGGTAGGTCTGGGTCTGACACCGCGGGGAATCCCCTCTGCTCGGGTGTGGCGTAAGGGTCCCACCACTCTGGGAGGTGGTGAGACAGAGAGGCGGTGAGATGGGAGCGAGGATGGAGAGCTGGGCTGGATGTAATGCTAATGAGCTGCCAATGGGGTCAGCATTGCCTGACAAATGCCCCCCCCCAGGACCTTCAGATGTTGGTATGTCAGTCAGCATTGTGATCGTGGGGACTGTCTGCTGGGAGCTGATTCCCAGCCCTGCGGGGGGCTGTTTACATTCAGCCTAAAGACCCCGACCTTTCCCAGGAGCGACCGTCGTGAGGAGAAGCTGCCCCACCCGCCTTTGTGTCTGGCACTCACCAACTCCATCTCTCCTCTCCTCCTTATCCATCCATCCATCACACCCCTCTTCCCTTCCGCCTCTTCTGCTGGCCATCTCCTGCTTCCCGAACAGCAGCAAGCCCCGGTCCCGTGTGTACGAGCCCCTGTACAGTAGCTGGTACCTGGCCGCAGTGCTGGAGAGCCACCACACCCCTCACCAGGGCAGGCCGGGCTACTGGCTGAGTCCCCAGAGGTACCACCCCGCGGGCTCCTCCTGGCGCGGCCCTCGGCACCAGCTGGTGGTCTTTCCGGGGAACACAGGCCTCTCTGATGTGCCGTCCAGCCACCCTGCAGGATTCTGCCGTCTGCACCACAGGCTGGTGTGAGTATGCTGGGTGTGTGTGTGTGTGTTTGTCTGTGTATGTGGGTGAGTGCGTCTGAGTGTGTGTGTCTGTAACTGTGTGTGTGTCTGTCTGTATGTCTGCCTGGGTGTGTTTGTCTGTGTATGTGGGTGAGTGCGTCTGAGTGTGTGTGTCTGTAACTGTGTGTGTGTCTGTCTGTATGTC
>JAODKK010000010.1:178853-193820 GCA_026774405.1 Petrocephalus microphthalmus | reverse complement strand
CGCATAGAGCTCGGATAACTACAGACAGGGGCTGCTTGTCCGCAGCTAATAAGCAGCATTTGTGTTTAATCTCATTGGGAAGTACTTGTATGTTGTACATATAACCTCCAGTTTTGCCAGATGGTAATGGTACCTTTGCACGCCCCCAAACAATAAGGTTGCCTGCCAGGGGAACCGTTCTCTACAGGGTGCCGGTACGCTGTCCTGCGCACCTCGCTTAGGAGATGTATGAGAAGGTGCCCTCAGACAGCCGAAGCCTGCGTCTAACCTGCATGCCCTCTGCATGCTTTTCCAGGGCTGTTTTTCAGATGGACTTACAGCACCAAGTACCTGGAGGAGGCCAGAGAGGAGATACAGAGCTTGCTGGCCTGGGGCGCGAGCCGAGGCCGCGGACAGAATTCGCCGGAGCTGGGGGCAGGAAGCTGCTTGGGAGCGGGCCCCGCGGCACATTGATGAGACGCTGGACCTGAGAGCGGCGGCTTCTGCGCAGCCACCTGCGGCTGCTTGGCACACGGCAGCTGGAACTGCTCCAGGAGGACGGTGCGAGGCGCTCGGTGTCTGTCGCCGTGGCAGCAAAACCGGGACTGAGCGCAAAGCAGAGCGGCCGCCCTGGGTGTGGATATGAGCTCCAATGTCCACGGCTGGTTAGTTACACAGTGCCAGTATTACCATAAAGTGACAGGAAAAAAGAATCCTGATTTACTTTAGAAGAATGAGAACTTTAATAAATTTTTAAAATAATATTAGCCGTTTCTGACTGGATATTCAAAGCCTGCAAACAGCCACACCCAGAAACCCACCCTCTTGGTAAGCAGCCACACCCAGGACCCCGCCACCATCGCCTCAAACATCACTGGCACGACGCACCAAGTGAGCACAGCAGGCAACACAGGGCAGAAACATCAGCAAAGCGACACGAGAACAACTGCGGCCCGCTGCAAAGATGCAACTGCCTAAGCCCCCTTACCTGAAACTCAAGCCATACAGCAGCTTAATGAGTGATTTTACCCCAATTTGTCTTCCTGCATAGTGCATAGTGGTGACTGAGGTTAGGGATCCATGCCAGCAATTGGAAGGTTTGAATCCCATGAATGCCCAGAGTGATCCTACTCAGGTTGGGCCCTTGCCCAAAGCCCTTAACCTTGATTGCTCTGCCCTGGGTATGACGTTACCCTACATCTGGCTCGGCAAGCAAGTCCTCCAACTTCAGGGAAAATTTGGGGGTTGGCAGCACGGCCGCACCCAGGTTCTCCTCCCTGAGGTGGTTTGGTGTGTGGTAACGCACTGCATCAGCACATGCCCCCTTGTCTTCCCAGAGCAACAAAGGCTTGAATAAGATTCCAGCCGACAGTACACTATGCTCAGATCCCCTTTATTGTGAGTACTGCATAAATTACAGATTCGCATTTGGGGGAGGATCAGCAATATCAACAGAACCAATGAAAATGTTGTAAAACAGTCCAGAGCCTCAGCAGACGGGTGCTGCAGCCAATGAGAATGCACGTGTGGGTTTGTGAGGGGCGGAGCTGCAGGGTATCGCTGAGGGTAGTGGAGGGCAGTCAGCACTCCTTGTCCTTCACCCCTCAAATTCAAACTCAAAGTAGTGGGGGTCAAAGTAATGTATCCTGACGTAGCCATCCTCTCCTCCGCTGCTGTAGCTGCAGGAGAGACAGGACTGTATCACGCAACTGCCACACACAAAGACGTGCACGCCAGGGGCGGCCACACACACATGCGTCACATTAGTGCCCCACAGCCAGCCACCCCCCCTGCCATACACACACACACACACACACACACACACACACACACACACACACACTTCTCGGCCAGCGGAGGGGCGGAGCAAACCTCTTTCCGTCTGGGTGGAATGCGACGCAGTTGATGGGCCCAAAATGGCCTTTCACCCTTCCAAACTCTTCTTCATACGCAGCATGAAAGAACCTGGTTAAGGAGAGACCATCCGGTCACAAGCACGGTTCTGACACCCTGAACTGGAAATTCGTGCCCCCCACCCACCTCACGGTACACTTACCTGGCCTCGAATTTGCCAATTCTAGTGGAGGTGGTGGTGACCTCCATGGCCTCCTGTCCGCCTCCCATGACCACCTGAACAGGGACAGGATGACACTCACACCACTGTCCACTGGAGTAACATGCATGCAGTGTGTGTGACGGGACCCCAGCCCACGAGGCACGCGGCAGGCTAGGGACGGTCCGGCCTTACGTGGTCCATGATAGGGGAGATGGCAGCAGAATTGACCGGTCTCTCCGTCTTGAAAGACTTGATGTGCTCCAACGAGGTTGAATCAAACAGCTGCAGAAAATGAAAGTCAATCAGCTCAAAATAATGTTCTGGGAAAACAAACGATCTCAGAGCAAAAAAAGATGCTCCTTCGCCTTCATCTTGTGAGATTTGTAGCCAAGATCTGCACGTGAACATCTGCTTCAGAGCAGCACGATCACTGATCTGGCAGATCCCCTGTGGTGTCCTTCTGAAGGCCGGCATCGCAGTGCGCACCTTGGCAGTGTTGTCCTTGGAGGCGGTGATAACCATGGTGAGATCCACGGAGGACTGGATGTCATTGATCTGCTTGGTGTGCTCCTTGATCTTCTTCAATACCTCTCCAGACTGTGAAGAGAGCATGCGGGAGACAGTGCTCAGCCCACTGTGAGGCCAATCTGGACTTGGACAACGTCTGTGCGGGTTGCATCATTTTAAGGCAAATCACAAACAGTCGGACTTTGTGATCGTCACTCATCGCAGATGGACGGGATCACTACCTTGGCGCTGAACTGATTGATCTCTCCATTCTCATGGCCAGCGATTACAAACTCCCCCAGCGGCCCCCACACGGCACTGGTGATCTTAGACTCGCTGCATGGTACTGATATGTAGGGCTGGTTCTCCTCTGGGGAGGGGGACAAACATTACGAGACATGATGATAATTTCCAGAAGGAGATGTCCCCAATCCCAGATCTACAATCAGCACTGATGCTGAAGATTAACCCAGACATTCCTACTTTAACATCAGTGTACTTGGCCCAAAGCTGCAGGTTTGGGGTTCCAGCTACAGCTGACTGGCAGCATGGGGGGTTGCATGATGGGAGGGGGCTATGAGACAGGATCACGTGTGAGGGAGATGCCTACCGATCTGCTGGGGGTCCCGAAGGTCAAAGTAGTTCAGGTAGCACTGGTAACCCATCTGCTTGTCTGTGGAGAACATGATGATGTTCCCGCTGAAGTCAAAGCCACAGGTCCTCACAGCAGAGCTGGTCTTGAGCAGGGCCAGCTGTCGGCCTACGGGCAGAGGCACGGGTCAGCCGGAAAGTGCGATTCAGGCGGTGCCCCACCCACACCTCCTCACGGGCGCCGCTCACCTGTCTGGCAGTCCCAAAGACGGCATGAGTTGTCAGCAGACCCTGTTAGAACATGCTTGGTATCCCCTGAAGCAACCATTAAGGAAACCAAAAACTCAGAGAGGGAATTTCTCTATGCTTAGGGCAATCAGCATAAAACTTTAATATGGTAAACCACCAGGAAAAGAAACAAATTAATTGCACGTTCCATCGAACAAGGACAGATAACACATTGTTGAGAGTACTTCCAGGAATGTCAAAAAAGCAGCGGTTTCCAGGGTAAACAGGCCAGCAGCAGGATACAGTCAACATCGACACACCAGACGGCGCCCGTGTGGCCGTTGTAGGTGCCCAGCCTCTCGCCGTTCACCGAGTACCACACATTCGTCACCTGCGTGCGTGACAGTAGTATCACAATCACGTTTTTTTAACAATAAAAAAGAAAACATCATTTGCCAGAGAGAGTCGAACGCGCCTACCGTGTCCTTAGCCACAGAGAAGAGCAAGTCGCCCTCCCGGTTGTACTTGATCTGGGTGATGGACCGTTCATGGCCCTGCAGGAGGATGGGTCTCTGGGTATGGGCGACAGGGTTAGGGAGGGAGCACGTTAGCGCAAACCCTCGACAAACACTAGGGCACGGTTCTCATGTTTAAAATTTTACAATAAAAAATGTACGTTATACATTATAGTAGGACGCTGGCTAAAAGTTACCGGATAAGCAGCTCGACAATAAATAAAATCCAAAGGAAAAGACTCAGACCTAAGGCTAAACGGATATGACAAACTGGGCAGCTTTAGTTTCGCTGTACGACTAAGAATGAGCGGTTAAATAAACATCAGCACTCCGGCCGAGGCATCGCGACGAGGAAAAACAGCCAGACAGAAGCCGGCTCCGCTCCGCCGGTTCGGGGCGCACTTAACGGCGTGCTCTGTTACTAACGCGCAACGCTCCATAACGCAACTCAGAAAGATAAGAACCGTGAATAAACTGAAATGTAAATTATCTTGTGTTCAACACTCACCATAATACCAAAACACTATAACACAATACAATTTTCCTCGGCTTTTAGGGTTATTATTCCGTAAACCACAAACGAGTAGGCCTGGCTACGGCATGCAGAGAAGTACGGGCGTAAAAAGAACAACCGCTTCCGGGTCAAAGCGTTAAGAAGCGCCAGCTATCGTTGGTGTGAAGTATTACTTCCGGAGCAAAGTGCTTGTTTTGGTCATATGACATGCAACGTCTGTTATGGTGTCTTTGAGTAAGTATCGTAAAGTCTGTGTTTGATTAACATACGGATTGTTGCATATAATTAGCATATGGAATGTTGTTTTTGAGCCATATGAAACGAAATGCCTATCTGAGTGCTTTCTGATTATGAAATAGACTTATTATTATTTTTAGCAGACGTTTTTATCCGAAGCGATATATTTTGAGGAAGTAGATCAGAGGCACTTGGGGGGTTACGGACCATTTTCAAGCTCCCAACAGTGATTTAAGCCGGCTTCATTCTGATCCTGGGCATGGCGCCTTAACCCGCTAAGCCAAACATCGAGAAGCCATTTGAACGAGAAAAGTATCATTACATTACTTTTCCTTACTTCTGGTTAAAACTGAACATCTGCGAAAAAAAAGTAAAAAAACAAAGACTAACAAGAATTTGAATGACAAGACCCGAGGCAAAGGGTTTCGGTGGGTTAAAGCATAGAGCTTCTTCATTTGAAATAAAACTCGTCCTCTCCTCACAGCAGAGGTCCTGTGCCTGCTGCTGGTAGCTCTACTTTGGGGGGGTACCAACCCTTTCCTGAAGAAAGGAGCAGAGGGGATAGAGGATGTCAGAGGGGGCACCATGGCCCTTCAGCTCATAGCTGAGGTCAAGTTCCTCATCATCAACATCAGGGTAAGCAAATTGCACAGTGCATGTGATGAAAGCAAAATTAGATTATCAGTGCTATGATTTAGAGTTTTTTTAAATATATATATATATATATATTATTTATTTTACAGTGACATGATGCTTGTATCTGCTACGTCATTTGTGCAGTCAGCTTGCTGAATGATGTAGCACACATTTGCAACCTTTAAAATGAGAACAGAGGGCTGAACTGGCCCTTACCTAAACATTATGAAGCTCTGCAGAGGGTTGAGCTGGCCCTTATCCGATTTTCTCTTTGCAGTACCTCGTGCCCTTCCTGCTGAACCAGAGTGGCTCTCTCGTGTACTACCTCACGCTTGCCACCACAGGTGAGCTGGCCTGTCTGCTACGCTGCCAGCCTTTGGCTTACCGTTTCAGTTTTCTCTCTTATGTCCCGATGGTGTACCGAACCAAGATGAGTGATAAGATGATGCTCTGGTGCTCTGTGACCTCACTCAGACCTGTCCTTGGCTGTGCCTGTGACAAATTCCCTCGCATTCCTCTTCACCCTGCTAGCGGGCAAGCTTCTGGGAGAAGAGGTGGGCGGGAAAGGCAAGTGTCTTCTCAGTCTCTGAGTGTTGCTGGATAGCGGTGTTGCCATGTTACCCCTCAGAGAAATGGCCTTCCTTATGCCCTTAGGAGCGCTGCTGGGGATGTTCCTGACCATGCTGGGGGTCACACTGTGTGTCACCAGCTCCATCGCAGAGAGTGATGCTGCAGGATAGAACTGAACCTGAACACAGAAGCCTACATATGAGGGTCCTGCTACATCCCTGACTAGAAAGAAGCCTTTCTAATTACCATGGAGCTCAGCCCGGGTTAGGAAACTCTAGTAATGCTAAAGTTCAATGAATTTAGCCAGAAAATGAGACTCTCTCACACCCAGGGTAATAAAGCTTGTTAGTTCAAATTTCCAGTGTAGCCATAAGTAGGCAAGGACCTTCACATGGACCTACTCAGCGTGCAGAGAATGAGCCCCTCACAGGTTAGCTCTTAGCTTATGGTTCATTTAGCTGTTGTGGGCTTCCGTGAATATTACAAGCTCTTAAATGGATCCCTCTGTGTTGATCTCAGATGGAACTCCCTGTTTACAGTAGATCCTTCTAAGTGTGTGGAATTATTCAGTTTCCTGTGTATTATTCTAGATAAAATAAGAAAACATGGCTACAAGAGTTAATGTAAATCCCATTTTTTATATGAGAACTTTTAGTTGTACATCACATCTCTTCGGTGCATATGTAAATAATTAAGCAGTTAATAAATGTACTTGAATTACTGTCACATTTAGTGTTGCTCCTTTTGAACAGGACATCCAAGAACATTGAGGCTTATTGAACAGATGAATTTGAAAGACTTTTTGCAATTAACCCCATGTTTTCCAGTCCTTCACTCTTCACTGTACATGGTGAATTAGGACACATGATGCCCACTTTGTATAAAATGTTTTATATTACTTTCAGGCTCAACTAAGCTCACTAACTTCTGTTGTTGTGTAAGTTTACATTGTACTGATTATGAGGCATAAAGTTTATAAAGACAGGCAGGAAACTTCTACTCTTGTAGGCCTGGGGCTGCAGTTCTGTCTTGAACTGCCTGAACAGAATTTTCAGGCACTGTGATGCATACGGTCTGCGTAGCTCACACAGCAAGTGTACCGTCAGACAGTTAGTCTCTCAGTTATACTTGACTTCTTGGTGGGTCAGAGAATTCCCGGATGTCCTAGATGATGGCCTGGATCCATGGAAATTTGTGTCCTGAAACAGATTAACGATCAAAAAGGTCCTTAAAATTACAATGAAACCAGAATCAGAGCTGTACTGCTTGGCCCACTGGTCCTTCACTCACTTCCTCTTGCCGGGTGGACTGCAGGCCAGGGCTGTCGGCTCTTCCAATGTGATCATCTGCTAGACCTGATCTCGAGGACCCAGCTCTCCAGTTCTGAGTGGCCAGCTGCTTAAACATAGATGAAAACAGTGATGGGACAAGAGTGTTCAGGTGCAGGTGTGCTCAAGGGCAGGTCCACTCAGGGACAAGAATGTTCAAGCCCAGGTGTGCTCAGGGACGGGAGTGTTCAGGCACAGGTGTGTTTAGGCACAGGTGCACTCAGGGGCAGTGTTCACTGCTGGTGTGGCTCACAACTCTCGTCTCTCCCGGGGTGATGGATGGTGATGAACAGGAGAGACGGGGGTGCAGTCAGGCTCTTTCACATGCCTACCTGTGGTTGGTGATCCCTGGGGGAGGCCCTGCCATTATCATCACCAAAAGCTTCATCCTCCACTGTCTCTGCCACCCTCTTAGACATTAAAAAAAAAGGTGAAGCCCCCACCCCACCAGCAGCAAAGTGGAGAGATCAGTGCTCTCTGTGAAGCTAACATCACGTTTGGTCATCGTCATGTCACCTGGTCAAGAGGAAGCTCGACAGCAGTGTCTTCATCCTCGGCCACTTGCTGAGCGCCCTGCGTCTCCTCCCTCCTCTTCCTCACGCTGCCTTTGAACACACTGCGCTGTGCTGGAATGCGGCGAGTACGCGTCAGAGCCACTGCATGTGTCATTCAGTGCCTGGCCATGTGGGAGCTCCACTCACCCTGCCCCCTCCTGGCTGCAGGGGCTCGAGTCCCAGCTCCGTCCTTGTGGACCCTCACAGGTTTGGCATAGAAGAGAGATTCTTCCTTTTGGGGTCTCCTGTCCTCCCTGTGTCCCCCGCCCTCTGCCTCGTCCCCAGTGGATCTGACCCGCCGGCTGTCGCCCTGTGGCATTTCAGGATATTAATTCCCTCCTGATTCTAGAGCTACAGTGCAGGAAGACAGCCAGCAGGGGGCGATAATACCTCTGGTGACACCAGCAGCGCTGAGTCGCTGTACCTGTCCTGTGGGACGCTGACAGGCTTCCTAGTCTGCTGGGGGAAATGGAGAGGAAATTACATCAGTGCTGTGAGCCCGGAGAGCAGCTGATTTCTGTTTCTCCGTCGTGTTCCTACCTGCCGCTGCTGTGGAAGCTTCCTGCTTCTGGGGTGGTTCCTAAAAAAGGGCTGAGAGTCAGAACCCAGGCCGCAGGGCCCCTCCCGTACCTCGCCCACCCCCTTGTACCTGTGGCCCGCGCCCGGTGCTTTTGGGACGAGCATCTCGACATACGGCAGCTTCTTAAACTTCTCCATCCCCACGGCAACGTAGTACTGGCCGCTGACCAGCTCGTCCACAGATGACACGGTCCCGCCTTCCAGAGTGCACAGCCTGAGGGGATGGAGTATGACGCCGTGTAGGGCAGGTGCAGGTGCCCCCAGACCCAACCCCCCCTCTCCCCCTGCCACCTCCTCCCCCACCTGCGCACAGCCCCGGTGCGGAGATCAGCTTTCTCCGTTAGCAGGCCCAGCACCTGCTCCAGGTCCCGCTGCAGACTCCTAGGGATGAGGAGGCGCAGCGGGGGGGCCAGGACGTCGCCGTTCCGGAAGACGCTACGCAAGAGACACCGGCAGGGTCATGTGGCTGCAAGCGCACACGGTACGAACATGCGTGCGTACGGATGCGCGGGCTGTTACCCACTGCACGACACGTGGAAGGTGCACAGCCTTCCTCCACCTGGCAGACACGCTGGGTCTCTGAGGGGGCTGTACCTGAGAGAGAGCCAGGGGTCACTGGAAGGTTCCACAGAGCTTGCAAAGGGTCCAGCACAGCTAACAAACACATACGAGAGGAACGGGACGGCAACCCGCAGCCAGGGCGCATTTGAGCTATTTTAAAAATGTAGCTTTTTCTATGCATTTTGGCCTTTCGTCCACACGCAAATGGCATTTTAGGTCACTGGAAATTGAGCTTTTGTAAAACTCTGTCCAGGGTGAAGATTTTCAGGAACTCCATTTTCATGGACATGTAGACAGGGAAAAGAGATTTCTACTTTGTTTGACATCAGATTGTGCCCTGTTCCCTGTTTACATTAACTTTTTTTAGCCTAGCAGAATTGGTAATAAAGCTTCTGATTGGCCGACATGGTTTGGCCGACATGAATAGTCATATTGCTGCCTCTTGGTTTGCATGCTCTTGACAGCAAGTTTTAGTGTTTTTGTGTAGACAGATGTTTTTTTGTAATGGAGCAGAGAGAACACCGTTTTTAAGAAGTACCCATGAACATGCGGACAAGGCCTGAGGTACACCACGCAGCACGAGGCTGAGAACCCACACCACCTCCTACCAGGCAAAGGGTCAGCAAGGTCAGATCTAAAAGGCCGGCCCAGGGAATGCTGGGATGTGGCGGCCGCGGCCCCTTTGCCACCACGGCTGTGACTCACGGCCCCGCCCACCACCCTCCCACCTGTCCAGTGGTGTGAAATTCTAGTCGCTCTTGCTGAACAATGGCCTGAAAGTGGCTGGCATTCCCCAAACTTCTGACACACACACTACATTACAGGGCCGGACACAGATTGTCACAGGTGAATGAACCCCTTGGTTACCATGGACATGACAGGGGTCAGAAGTCACCGCAGCATTCCGGGTTAATGAGTAACGGGCCCGGACTGAGTCAGAGCCGACCCACCTGTGGCCCGGCGGCTCCTCGGCTCGCTTCTGGCCTCCTGGCTCCTGTGTTCAGGTAACTGAGAGGAAGAGAACACTGATTAATGTGCATGGACCCGAAGGTCACACCGCAGGGGGTCCCAGACACTTCCTCAACCTCCCCCCCCGCTTTAACCATTAACTCGCATGCGGAATATTCTGGAAACGCGAGGCTCAGTGGCCCTCCCTCTTTGGGGGGCTGGCTGCTGTTCTCTCAATCGCACATACCCCCCCCCCAGCAGAGAAGCTGCCCACAGATGGCACTCACTCCAGCTTCTTGAACTTCTCCGCGCCGGTGGCCACGTAGGCCCCGCCGGGCCGGAGCTCCTGCAGGTCCCGCACGCGGTGGCCGTGCTGGGGGGTGCGCAGGGCCCTGACCGCCGCCGCCGCCCCAATGCTCAGCGTCACCTCGTTAAGGAAGGCCTCCAGCGTGGCGCCGGCCCGCGGCCTCAGCAGCAGCCGCTGGCCCGTGTGGAACGGGTCCCCGTTGCGGAACACCAGCACGTTCTTGGCCGCTGGTGCCGACATCCAGCTGGCAGCCATGTCTCCGCGGAGCTCGATCGCCCTGCGGAGGTCTGTGGGGCCGGGGTCTCTGCGCCGCCGACTGCACTGCTCCCAATACTGGGTCTCGCTCGCACAACTGCCTTTAGCGTCACTGTTGCTGGTTGCCATGGCAGCAGAGCCAGCCACAATTGGCTGCATGGGCCAGAGGGAGAGGGAGGGAGGGAGGGAGAGGGGGAATATGACTGGTGATAACCTGACACCCAGCCCCCCAATCACATGCAAGGCCGGCCCCTCATGACATGAAAGCAGTGGGAGTCTGAGAAGCACAAGCATCCAGCAGGAAGAAGACAAAAACAATCTATATTGCCTGGGGAACAGGGGAAGGAGGGACACACAGCACCCACCAGGGGGCACACTTCAGCAGCAGGGACCTACAAGCTACACATTTAAACAAGTTTAGGTACAATGGTTGCCTCACTCTTTAAGATGTAATCTTTTACAAATATAGTAATGTTAAACCCCAAATACAAAATCACTAAATTCCTGGCCTTTCTGAGTCATCATTTTATGGAGCATGTTTAAAACAATCATATGACACTCCAGATTAAAAAGACAGAAGGAAACATGTTACAAAAATAAGTCTTTATTGCTGGTATTCATTAATTACACACAGAAACAAGACACACAGACTCATGTCACATTTATGGATTCAGCGGATGGTGGAGATGCATCAGGCCAGACCCTTATAGAATCACAAACGCTGATGTAGCTTCATCAGGCTGGTGTTCCTCACACAGGGGGCCGCGTGGAGGCCGAAATGCGCGCCTGGACAGCCGCACCACAGCACTGCTCCCCCGCTGCACAGCACGTCGTGCGCGGTCCAGTACAATCTGGGCACGAGTCCCTGCTACTGCACAGGAGCGGCCAGCCCACGCTTCAGCTTGAGGTACTGCAAGGACAGCACAGATTAGCCTCACGCTACCCGGGAGCCAACAGCAGAGCAGGACTCGCGGCCCATGGGGGATAGGGGGCACCTTCTTGCGGCTACCGATGGCTTGCTGGACCCACAGCAGCTCCATGGCCAGGCTGCTCCGCTGCCGGCGCAACTCCTCCAGCGTTGCGGGCAGCTCCAGGACCTGGCTCTGCCGCTGGATCCCTGAGGAGGACACGGCAGCCCCGAGGTGAGAGGCCACGCTGCCTACGCCCAGTACTGCAGCGCATCCGGCAACTGGCCTTACCCATCTGAGGCAGCTGGGCGCTACAGCTGGAGTCCACAGCCATGCTGGGCGACACTTCGGCGCCTGCCACCTCGTCCCTGCCAAGTGACTCGCGGAGGCAGGGCACCGCTTCACTCACAGCCCCCGCAAGCACATCGCCCTCCACTGTGGAGCGGAGATGGGATGGTGCTTCTGGACCATGGTCTCTCTCTGGCGTGTGGGCTTCCTGCCCTGAACCTCCAGGCCTCGCTGCGGGCCAGCCGCCACTTGCTTCCACAGCTCTCTCCCCACTGCTCTGGCCACGCAGTTTACATTAATAGAGAATGACATAAGCAGGGCAATGAGTGCTAGGAATTCTCCTTCGTATGCGGCAACGCAGCCCTGAGCCGTTAATTCAATATCACACCTGTGCAGCGGAATGAAAGCAGTGGCGCTGACCGGTGCGGGAAAGCGCGGCCTGGGGATGACGGCTCCCCTCCACAGCAGCCCGCTCAGCTCGCCCTCGATCTCCCTCACGACGTCCTCATAATCCCGGCGCGCCAGACCGAGCTCCCGCCGGACCAGCCACCCCCGGCTGCGGGCCTGTTACGGCACGTTTGCACATGGCGACTGCGCCTTTAGGGAGTCTGTATGATTAGTACCACCGGCAGCCATGCAACCAGCGGCTTACTGTGTCAACAAACGGCTGCAGCCAGTTACTTTACCGTTAATTTTTTTTTTACACCGAAGGCTAAGCTAGCGAGGTTAGCGTGTGCCACCTTGATATGCGCATAAAAAGCCCCCCCGCTCACCTGAAACGCCGCTATCCGCCTCTCCGACTCCCGCACGCTCATCCCGCCGCGTCGCCGAGGCCCGCAGACCGGAAGCGCCGTGTCGTACTTCCTTGGCAACCGTTGTCATGCGATCGCTTCTCCCCGCACGCGCCTCCGCGCTTTTCTTTTCCCACGAACAATCGGCGTGCGCGCGTTCCGGTGCCTCGGTCCTCACCGGAGCCCCAGACACTTGGGAGCTGCGACTGCGACTCACACCGTCTCGCTTGCGCTGTGAAATACTTTTTTTTTTAAAGCAGCATCTGCCGGCATAGCTGTCACAGTTTTATTATGACAGGACAGGCGGCCAGTTTGTGTATCAAATAGTCACACAACCTGAACAGGACATGCTCGCTCCTTTAAAACAGCGAGTCTCAATGTGCTTTTTTACTTCATTTATTTAGATAAGCAAACTGTATTGTATTCAGTTAACAAATTAGTCATTAACAAATAGTTAAAGTCTTCCCGTGACAAGCAACCAGCGACAGACCTCACTGAGGTTAAAGTTATAGCAAATAAAGAAAACACGTAATATTGTGAGTAAATTTATTTGACAAAAAAAGAACGTGTTAAAGACACAAATGTAGACACCACACACTAATAAGAAGCAGTCAGGGACCCGTAAAAGACAAGAAGCCATTTCCAGGCTACAGTACAGGCTAACCCATTAGGACAGCCACCATCTCCTAACGGGGTCACTTTATCTTTGTGACCTTGCCTAGGTTTCCACATGGACGTCCACCAGTACTACAGAGACCACAGAACTGATACAGGACAGTGGACCGGGCCTGGCTCCAGAACCACGCCAGGCTCCAAAGCTTGTTACGCTTGTTATGCAGTTGTGGGTTGATATCAGTAAAGATAATATCAGCTTTTAGTGGAATCTCATGGCTGCTACCCAGCATGCAATGTAACAATCATGGAAGCTTCCATTTTCACTGCAAATATTTGGGCACATTATAAATCAAGGATGTAAGACCTCCCACCTGAAACTAAGACTTAAACACTGGTGTGAAAATACATCCAGAACTACTCCAGAATTACTGAAGAATCAGTCTTCTTGTTCTTGCTGTGCTTCTGGGTACCACTTGTGCTTTTCGACTATGACGATGAGCCTAACCAGAATTGGCTTTCCTACTTCCTGTCTATAAACACCAAGGGCGCTTCAGTGGGTAGCACAGCACGCAGCCCCGGCATTAGAAGCCTCCTCCCTTTCCAGATGCTCAAGTGATCTCATGAGAGTTTCTCAGAATAGCCCTACATTAGCAGCATTGTGGCAATGTGTGCGGTCACGGACTGAAAGATGATCCCCTTCTAAGAAGTGCATGCAGCCCCACAAAGAGGTCGGATGGAAAGAAAGAGAGAAGGATAGAGGAAGTACAAAGCAGGGGAGAGGAGAGGAGAAAAGGAGATGAGGCAGAAAAAGAAAGTACATCACGGCCCAGCCAATAAGGCCTAAGTACACCCTGCCACTGTGCTGCTTTTTGGAGAGTGCAGCAGATACTGAACTCCTGACAAGCTCTATAGTGTGGGAGCCCGCAGACACTCACCCTGCTATGCTGCTGCAATGCTAACGGACAGCGCCACCACCTGTCCACACTAGGACACAGTTAGGACAGATCTGCTTACACTGTGCACGGACAGCGGCGCTGGGATGCCTGGGTTCCTCTCTGCACTGGGCTGTGCAGTCTACTAGGCTGGAGACTTCCCTGGTTTCCTACAAGTACTTCCATATTTAACTACTTTACAGTAAAGGTCAGGGCAGTGTACTCGCACGACATGGAGTTCTAAACCTGGCAAGGAAAGGAGCTCATCCAATGAGGGTGTGTTTGGTCCTGTGTCTGGCTGCATTCCCACAGCAACCAATCACAGCTGCAGTCACTCCATCAGCTGGACAGTCACTTTGCTGTCTATAGCCAGCATCCTTGATCCTGGGACTTTTCTTGCCTCAGGGCTCTGAGGTCTTGGGCAGGTCCTGGTTCTCAGCCAAGTGTAGCTTCTGTCTGGAATCATCTACGTTAAGGTTAAGTAATATCAAAGCCAAGAAACACATATCTGAATGAGAGAAAAAGAATGCCGCTCCAGCCTCTATCGGGGCTTGGTCGCTATGAGTCTGGCAAACTTGCATCTCTCTCTGCCAAGGATACATGGAGCTGCTGAGCTCCTCCAGCTGCAGAAAGAGAAGCAGGAAGAGCGAGTCACAGAGGGAACGCCATGGCATACACTGCAGATGCATCGCCAACCCATTCAGTACCCCAGCTGAGATGGTCTACTGCTGCCATGGTGACACTCACGTTGCTATGGAGACTAGGCCTCCAAAATCAACTTACAGTGGGGGGAGCGGTTTGAACCCACGACCTCTGCGATGTTTGCACAATGCTCTACTTCTTGAGCTACAGGAGCAGCACGTATTGGCTGAGGGCAGGGATCTTACGTTGGACAGCAGGTGCTCCAGGTTGTGATCGGAGACAGACTTCCTCTGGTCCTCAGACAGCTCCTCCACATGACTATCTAGGCTGAAGTGCAGCCTGGCCAGCTTCTCCTGCATTTCCCGCACATGCTCCAGCTGCTCAAAGGAGCACACTTTACCTGGGGGGGGGGGGGGGGGGCAGAAA
>JAODKK010000010.1:126116-138444 GCA_026774405.1 Petrocephalus microphthalmus | reverse complement strand
GGATAGGCTCCGGACCCCCCGCGACCCTGAACAGGATAAGCGGGTTGGAAAATGGATGGATGGATGGATGGATGGAGTCTGTCCTTGCAGGCATGGGAGTTTTGGTCATCAAGATCCAGCCATCTACCTATTTCAGCTGACTGCGGAGGCTGGACTGCAAAAATTGTTTCCATCAATTCTTTCATTGTTAAAGTTTGTAATTGCAGTCAATTCCACTTGCAGCCACTCTCTGGCATGGGATGTGCGAGGCAGAGCCTTGGGGCTGTTCATCTTGGGACACTGGAGGAAGTCCAGCCCTTTTTTCCTCCGTGCATCACAGATAACAGGAAAGTAATAACTTCAGAAACAAAGGACCTCCTTCCTGTCTCCTGTCGGACAGTAGTACGACATCACATACGATGACAGTTTTTAACTGCACAGTACCTGTGTTTTATTAGGACCATTTACTTTTCAAATATTACGTTTTGAGATCGAGTTATTCTGCCAAAACAGCACCTCAAAGGTTTTGGTGTGACTAGGCTCATAAGTAACCCTAACCCCACTTCTCCCAGGCATGTGACTCCTAACGGGGTCTCGATGCCAGTTGTGGTGGAGATGTGACCTGCAATCTGCTTTGGTTAGCTGCCTGCATCCTGTGCTCCCTTTGCATAACTTAGTTTCAGTTCTTATCACAGGACAGAAAAAAAGGCGGGGGAGCAAACTTCATGTAGTGATACAACATCCCACTCCCTAAAAGCTGATTGGGTCACACTATCCACCCCCCGGGTGATTCAGTCTGGGGGCAGCAGTGATGTTTGTCAGGCACGGGCACTGCTGTAGTATCCTGGGGCGAAGTGCTTGGACAGTGTGAAATGTGCCTCTAAGGGATCAGACTGTCTGTCATGGTGTAACACTACCACATTAAATGGATGGTCTGGTTCTGTGACCTTCATGTAGCAAAGCTGCCTAAGGCTTACAGGAAGCTTGATGATGCCTCCGTATGAGGCCCCCAGTGGAGTCTGATATCAGAATATGGTATTCTTCAGCTACATGGTGAAAAGGAAAGGTGATTCATTGTCAACACGGAATGTGCCCTCTGCGTTTAACATTGTGACTCAGCAGCGTGCAGCAATTTCAGCGCCCAGGGAGCAGTACCTTGCTCAGGGTACTTCAGTGGTTCTTGCAAGTCAGGGACTCAAACCAGCAACCTTTTGATTTGATTCGAGTTGGGTCCCTAACCATCACTCCACTCCTGTCCCCAACTCTAACATGACAGAAGGAACAATGCAGAGGATGCCAGTGACACCTCAGAACCTCCTGTCAGCGGCAAAGAATGACTCGCTTGCTTGTCGACATTGTTCTCCTCACAGCCAGGCATGTTGAACATCTCCACAATATCTCTTCAGGGTAAATTTCGCAGTTCTGAAAAGCCCTTGCAAGGACATATAGCAGCTTTTTGCTAATGACTTTTCAGAGAGACATCCCTTCTATAATGTTTACTCAGTTGATGTCTGAGTAGGATTTAGTCCAAGTTTGCTTCACTGAGCACATTCAGGCTCTGCTGGGGGAAGACTGTTCAGCACAGGCTTTCTCTCTGAGACCAGAGCACCCCGCCTGCAGCAATACTGAATGCGGTCAGTTGCTGACGGAATAGCAATTGTTTCAATTTCTGACATTCCGTGGAATACAGGAGTGGCCATTTGTTTCCTGATTTTCCCAAGGAAGGAAGTGAATTAGTGTGAACTGGGATCGCTGTGTGTATATTGGAAGATCCAGCACGTTCATCTTTAGCCCTCACACATAAGTGGTTATAGTAACGCAGAAACTGCATCTGAGTTTCCTTTTCAGAGAGTCATGGAAACACTGTGTACTGTGAGTTGGGTCACATGACCGGGGCATGTGTAGACGTGAGCTTCTGCAGGCAAAGTGTAACGAGGCTGGGGTGCCAGGCCTGGGCACGTTCTTGCTTGGGTTATGATCAGATCGGCATTCAGATACTTTGGTCCTGCTTTTCACCAGCAGGATTGTGTTGCTCTACTGTGGCTGCAACTCGGGGGTGTCCAGCTATACCCTGGAGATATGAAATGAGTTACTTGTGGCGTGTATGCATGAATAATTAATAAATATTTATCAATAAAAGCCATTTCCGCTCCAAACTTTGAATACAGCTCTGTTGGTCATCAGCTGATTTCAAGGCCCACTGAAAACCCACAGGCCCGGGAGCGTAGTTGCCCAGTCCGGGTGGGACTGCAGTCACACACTGGGTTAGGAGTAAATGTGCTCTGCACAGCTGGTAGACTGCTTGTACCTTCCAAATAGCCTTGGCAGCTATTTCCATCATGCTAGTTCAGATATTCTGAGGATGCTTGGCTTTAGAATAATGAGGCTTGTGAGCAGTTACTCTACCTGTTAATCGCTCACTGGATTACATCCATGGGAACCAGCAGCAGTGGGGAATGATGTGGGATTCACCGGTGAATGAAAGTTGCATTTATATAGCACATTTCAAGGCACCCAAAGCCTTTTACAGAGGCACTTCAACCACCAGCACTGCGTCGCACCCACCTGGATGATGCGACCGTAGCCATTCTCCTCCACTATGCGCACCACACGGTAGCTTTCCTAGTTGGTCTCCCATTCAAGTAAAGCCTAGGCCCAAACCTGCCTCGCTTCAGATGGGTTCCCTAGTGTGGACTGCAGCTGGTACAGTTGCTCGTGCCAGCCTTCTCTCTTTATTCACTTTCTATGGTCCTTGAAGCCTCCTTTCTCTTTTCTTCAGAGTTGTTGTCTGCCCCTGTTTCATAAAGACCAAATGGCACCAAATACCAGTTCAATCCCTCTGTCCCATTGGCTGGAAGCTGGTGCGGAATGACAGCAGAGGAGAGCAGTGCTGCAGGGCTAGGAGTGAAAGTGACAGTACCTGCTGGAATTTCTGTGGTTTCCAACAAGAAGTAGTTGTGGGGCATGTCAAATATACTGACAGATGTCGAGAGAAAGGATCTGGGGAACGTTATGGGAGCCAGTGGGGCCACTGCTTATGGAGGAACTGACCAGACTTCCAGGGACCTTGGATACCTGTGGAGTTCATTTACACTTGACGCCGTTGGCCAGTGACAGCCAAGGTGCGGACCAGCATGGCAGCCTGTACCTGCCCTGTTCCCTGCTGACACTGGAAGCTTGATAAAGGCACAGGCTTAGGTGAGATTAGTCAAGTTACATACCGAGGATACGCCCTGTATTTTAGCGATAAATTGCCAGTTGCTTGCCACCTGGAGGTTAATGGACGATCCAGCACCAGCTGAAGTGCTCTGTGTGTGTGTGTGTGTGTCTGTGTGTGTGTGTGTGTGTGTGTGTCCACGTGATTCAGATGCGGGGCGTGTCTCTCACTGCAGCCCGGACCCGGCTGGCCCACGGGCTCCTTGCACCGTGCTGACGTGTGTGTTTGTGTTCGCGCCTGTCTTCCTGAAATCCTCCGCCCACCCGACCCGGAGCCGCTGCAACACGTTCCTTCATATCCTATGTTTGTGCCAGGTGCAATTCAACGAGTTAGCTCCTGGGGGTGAGGAGGACGCAGAGAGCAGCCAGCGAATGGCCAGGAGCCCTCTCTCCACCTTCCCTGTTCCAGTCTCCAAAGTTTGAATAATTCCATCATTCCTAGCTGTTCTGTAGATTCTCCAATGGTTTGCGTGTGTGTGTATATATATGTGCGTGTTTATGAAAAGCGGAAGTGTTTAGAAGCGTCTGCGTGTGACTTGCAGACACGTAAAGGCATGTTACGAGACTGGAGGATTCCTCGTTCTGTCAGACAGTGTGGTGACAGAAGATTTTTGTGAGAACAATGGAGGCTGTGAATACTAGCAGCTCGCAATTACATTTTCACAGGGAAGTCGCCTTGTGGGGATAGAGTAAAGAGCCTTTTACTCAAAGAGCAGATTTTACAGACCCGGGGTCACAGTGCTGCTAATGGTGTTCGTTGTCAGTAAGATGTTGTTAGTAATCTAGATTGTCGTTAGTTGATGGCGTTAGGGGATACCTGCAGAATGTTGCATTCCTCACCATTCTCCATGTAGCTGTATATCAAGGCCGGCCTTTTACTGCATTAATTACAGCACGTGGTGTCCCTCCAGGGTACTGCACCTGCTAGCCTCTGAGCACAGGTCCAGCCCAGCCTCCTTCATTCCTCCTCTGTCACTGATATTTACAACCTGCCCACAACCTAAACTGCTACCCAGCCCTAACCTTAACCATAAGTAACCAAACAAAATATGACACTTTTGGCATTTTTAGTTTGTGGATTTGGTCCCCACAATGTAATATAAATATGATCCACCCACACAGCGACACACAACCACTGTAGACACACACACACACACACACCCATACATGTTTGTACACAGAGCTCTCCGGTTCATCTTGTTCTGCTCCGTCCTCTCATTGTTTGAATTTCATTTGGTTGGATCTGGCACATTCTCCATCACAGAAGCAGTTGTTTATTGATGATGCACAGTTTCCAGGAAATCCTGTGCAAAGGGACAGATTTTAGTGTACAAACTCTTGAGCATGTGTGCGCGCTTAGCTGACTGCCGTGATTAATGAGAGACTATCAGGTGCCTCTTATCGGCACATCATTAGTGTGAGAGATGTTAAAATCACTGTTTACTTTTGGGGAGGTGCTTGCGTGTTCATTTGGGCACTTTTGGGTAATGGCAGCATGTCCCGGGCAGGCCGGAGTGGATCATACATGGGGAGATGGTGCCCTTACCTGGAAGAAGATCTGCAGCCTTGTTTGGACATCCAGCACTGGCAAGAAGCTGGAGAGCAGTGCCCATTGAAGCTAAATGGAGAGGAATATTGTGTTCTAGGGTGACATACAGTAAAGCAACAGACAGGAGGGTGCGTGGGAATAGCATGCAGCAGCTCCTGAAATGGCGAGCGGAAGCGCACCGCAGGCCAAGGCGGCTGTGGGCAGACCCCCATCAGCCCACCTCAGCTCCCCGGTACCGGCGGGCGGGGCCTGACGGAGCCAGCAGAACTAGAGGCTCGAGTGTCTATGGCAGGCTGTTCACTCCCTGCTACTGCTCTTTGCCAAAAGCGGCATTCGACAAAATTCGCGTGATTTCAGTTCGTATTATGTTTCACTTTTTAAAGTTATTTTCAAATAAATTCCTGAACCTGCTCTGCATGAGTATGGTCCTGGTTTCAAGAGACGCCACACATTGTAGTTTTTTAAGTAAAAGTGTTCGGTTTCTCTGCTCAGTGGCCTTCCTGCCAGCCCAGGTCCAGCTGTCAGGCCCCTCCTGTGCGGAGGTCTCGGGCCGTCCTGCTGCAGTGTCTGGGATGCTTCACTGCGACACTGGATACAGTGCCCATGGAGACGTAGGGCTGGCCACTTCTACATTTCTCAATGGGACTTGTTTGTCAGGTGGAGGCGAGCAGCTAATCTCTGGATACTGTGACGAGTGTTCCAGGAATGCTGTGAATTTCCAAGCTGACCCCGGTGTTTGTTCAGTTCGCAGAATGAGAGAAAAGTGAAAATGAGCACAGTTTCTGCAGTTTCCGCAGTTTCTGTCTGCCAGCAGCCCTGGTCTTCCTCAGCACCTGCCTATAGTAATGACAGCTTTCACGGAGTTAGTGAGCAGGTCGTATACACCCGGGTGGTCGTTAGCACCTAGACTGTTGTGGTGAGTTTGGGCAATGGCACTTAAACGCTAATGACTCCCCCTGCTGGCACAATGGTGCACTGCATACTGACATGCACACTGGCAGCCCCTGCTGGCTTTTACTGGAATTTTATTCCCTCGGGTGGGAGGAACAAAGAACTGTAGGTTCATACCAATGTATGTCCCCCCTCCTGAACCAGGCCACACCCAATTAAAACAGCTGCTTCACTTTCGTGATGGTTCCAGGCTCTTTGTGTATACATTGACGGCCCGTGTTGAGTAACCTGAATGGTTGCTTATGCAGTGGCCCCTGCTGGATGCCTCCCAAGGGCACCAGCCAACTCTGCCTTAATGATCACAGCGTTAATCACACTAAGGTGTTCTCTCCATTGCCCTCTGGCTTCCACTGGCCCACTTTCAGATGCTGTTGTAGTTGCTGTTAGAGTTTAACATTTAAACATGTTGTATCATATCCAGCAGCTCTGCCTTCACTGGCAGTTATTTGAGCGGCAAGTTAACTGGTGTTAATGGGTGGGGGACCCTGGCTGCCAGCTAACCGGTCAGAGTCACTGCTGAAACTCACCGGGTCAAAAAGGAGCTTCCCTGTCCGTGATCCGGCCAGGGTAGTGAGTATTTCATTAATTCATGAGAGGAAGCTTTGACCTGTTTGGGATGTTTGCTGTGTGTGCAGCTCTTCCGCATAGTATCTGTGTTTACCTGTTGCCATGACACCAGGTACTCCACCCTCAGTGAGGAGAAGGTGGTTTGTATGTGTGTGTGTGTGTGTGTATGTGTGTCTGTGACTGTGTGTGTGTGTATATGTCTATGACTGTGAGTGTGTTTGTGTGTGTGTTTGTGTGTGTGACTCTGTGTGTGTGTGTCTGTCTGTCTATGACTCTGTGTGTGTTTGTGTGTGCCTGTGTATACATATGTGTATGTGTCTAGTTTTGAGTGTGTGTGTGTGTGTGTGTTTGTGTGTGTATGTGTCAATTTTTGAGTGTGCATCTGTGTGTGTATGTATCTGTGTATGTGTTTATGTGTGAGTGTGAATCTGTGTATGTATCTATGTGTGTGTCTGCGTGTGTGTTTTGTGTGTGTGCGTGGAAGAGTGTGAGGCAGTGCTATGACTGAAGCTGGGCAAACTGAGAGATGCTGCCTTTCAGCAGGAGACCCCAGGGGCAGCCCACACTCGCTTCTGCCTGGGTTCGTGTTGCCCTACCTGCCAGTCTCTGCTGCTGTGCTGTTCCTTCCTCTGATTCCCACCACACCCAGTATTGTTTGCTCTGATTTATTATCTGGGAGAAATTGCCAGGAGCTGGGGAGGGAGGAGGAGTGTGTGTGTGTGTTTGCATAGATCACATTTAGGGACTAAAAAACCAAAATGTCCCCACATTCTGGTAAAATCTGTAACTTTCTCAATTTTGGGGACATTTTTCAGGTCACCATTTGGATAACCTTTGGGTTGGTTACTTATGGTTTATTTGGGTTGGTTACTTTTGGTTAAGGTTAGGGCTGGGTAGGGATTAAGGGTGTCATGACTGGGAAAAGGGTTTTTCCCATAGAAATGAATGGACGGTTCCCATTTAGATATGTACACGAGTATGTGTGTGTGTGTGTGTGTGTGTGTGCATGCGCATGTGTGTGTGTGTGTGCGTGGGGGGGAGCTATTTCGCAAAAAATGTGTAGTGATTCAAAGTTTTGTGGCTTCAGATGAAGCTCAAGTGTGCCCCTTAGTGGCCAGTGGAGCACTTTACAGTAGGTCATTGGAGAGGATTATTGTGTTCTTATGGCTCAGTGACAAAAAGGGGGTTTATTGGGAAACTGAAAGCAACTACAAAATAAAGCACCATGAGGGGGTCAATACAGAAAACAAGGATTAACAATCTGAAGAACCTAAAACAACTCAGGCACAGAACTGGGGACTTAAACTGCCACACCATACGATAACGGACTAAAGAACAGGGCACAGGCAGGCACTGAAATACACTGAACACAGCGACTAAGGGACAGGTGTGGCTAACAGGACTCCAAGGAACAACTGAGGATAATCCAATCATAGGCGAAGCAGGACAACGAGCAACAGGTGGACAAATTTAACTAGCACAGAACTAGGGAACACAACAGACACTAACCAATACACTAGGATAATTAACAGAACCAAATATAATAAACTAAACCATAGAACAGGAAACAAGCTGGGCAGACCTGAGACAGAGAAACAAATGGGAAATAAACATCAAAAATTTTAAAAATAACAGACAAGGTTGGTTTCTGGCCAGCCTCAAACCGAGGACTGGAGAAATAATGGTTTTAGAGCGCAACTCAACCCACTGTGCTATGCGGCAGTCCAGGGAACAAGGAAAAACACTGGGGACTTAGAAACAATAGGATGACCAACCCTGACAATGCAAACTAGATACATATCGGCATAAGATGTAAATTGAAACACACTGATGCATGCTTGTCCTAGAGGGACAAGGCAATAGTGTTACTGCCTCAGTCATCGAGCAATACAATGAATATTTTAGCCATAGATATCCAAAGCAAAGGACCACTCAGAAGACAGGCTAAGTGATGCTGCAATGAATCTGAGGGGTATCTTCCATTTTCATCACCATCGGAAAGTCCCATGTGTGACAGGGCCAACCAACAAACAGGCTATCTGGCAGCTGGAGGCATTGAAAGGAACAGTCAAGATGGTCACCTTGGCGCTGCATAGGCTGCAGCATCACACACATGCTGTCTAATGCACTGTCACAAGCACTAGGAAAGACATTGGATCTGTGTGCATCCATGTGTCCTTTGTGTCTTCAGTGTCCCCTGGGAATGAGGAAGCAGCACGTTTCTCAGCAACACAGCACTTTCCGGAGAATGTCTTTGTGGAGGCCGTCCGACCCCTGCACCTGGAAGAGCTGCACAGCGAGGCTCAGGAAGGCCTGAAGATCCAGCAGCTGGAAGGTCAAGCCTTAGCAATGCTTTGCCTACTCTGTACTCTTAGCTAACAGCCGACTAACAATGTGATGTCAGTTTTAAAAGCCCATCTTCCTCATGCCCTTTTCAGAAAAAGAGAATGGACTGGACTTCCTAGATGACCAAAGTATCAGTGTAAGTGCGTTTTATCTCCACTTGCCCAGAGGTTCCTGTCTACATTGTGTATTATACCACAGCAGGGGAGAGCTGATCCTGTTCTGTCATGTATGACGTGACTGTGGTACCCCATCCAACAGTCATCCGTGGCCCTCCAGCCAGATGATGAAAGCTTTAGCCAGAGGAGCGATTCACTTCAGGCCAGGAGCATCGCTGCTGAGACAGCATCTACAATCTCCACGCGATCCATAAGGTCAACACGCTCGATACGGTCCCAAGGTAGGTGGAGCCTACCTAGCACTGATCAGAGCAGAATGTTCCAGATGTTTGCAGCCTTTGTTCCTTTAGCCTAAACTGTCTAATGTGATCGCAGGAAATTAAGGGGTGGTGTGAAGTAGTAGAAGTAGTAGAACCGAAACACATGGTGTCTGTAACAGGATCCACATTCCGACCGCTCCACTTGGGGGATACAAGCCCCGTGGAAGACCCCCAGAGGAAAGGCCAGGGGACCGTCATCCCACAACACATCCAACAGGAGCTGGGTAAGCACTTGCTCACACGACCAGGGCTTCAGCACATTCACGTATGTATTAAGCCTGGTAACACTTCATATTATACGTGCATCCTAAATGGGAACGACCAACATCTGTCCTTCACTTCCAGTATTCCTGATTCGGCCTTTTGTTTTCAAACTGAAGGTCTGCATCGCACAGCCTCGCTGCAGCACGCTGAGGACGGACGGTTCTCCAGCGGAGGAGACACGGCCGCTTCCTGCAGCCAGCGGTGGGCTCATGGTCACCGGGCAGGAGACGAGCACCAGCTGCTGCGGACAGAGTATGAGGAACAGGGGCAGCTTACGCACGAGGTGGACCCCCACCTGCTAGCGATGCTGAGGCCCCAGTCATCGGCCGCCCCCCCCACTGACGGCTTCCTCCAGACACCCCCCAGCCCTGTGATGTACATCTCACCACAGGCCACCTATCTGTCCAAGATCATCCCCAACGCCGTGCTGCCAGTCGACGTGGATGTGGTGGAGATAAGCCGCACGCGGAGCCGCAACAGTATGCGGACGCTCAGCAAGAGCAGCCTGGTCTCAGCTAGCCCCGCCCCCTCCCGCGCATCCGAGCGCTACGACCGCTACGACCGCTACGAACTCTCCTCTCGCGGCTCCACCTGGAGCAGGTCTGGCTCTTCAGACACCCTTGTGTCTGACTCCTCCAGTGTCTCCTCCCAGGGCAGTGGGAGCACACCCCGCGCCCTCAGCAGGGGGAGCAGTATGCCAGAGAAACACTCTAAGCCAGCCATGGATCAGGTTAGCATCATCAGTTCCGTTAGCTGCGTTAGCAGTGCCTCTGGAAACCAGGTCGTCAATGGAAGGAGGCCACAGCTGAGGGAATTCGCCAGCAAGATGCAGCGGGATCGCTCCCCGCTAAGGAGCCTGTCGGTGACCAAAACAAAAAGGGCGCCACCCCCACCACGACGAACTAACTCCCTGCACCAGGAAATGTTCAAGTGCCACAATCAATATTCAGGGGACCTGGTGGGTTTATTAGCGAAAAGCGTGTCGCCCTACAGCAGTTATGCCAGCCAAGGTGGCACACCCAGCAAGGATGCCAAGCCTCGGTGTCCTGGAACCCAAAAGCCACAGCCTGCTAAGCTGTCGTCCGCCATATCAGAACCCGACCAGGACACAACAGCAGTCTGCCCCTATGCGATCTCGTTCCCAGGAAATAAATCTGCATCTCCCACAGCTGCTGTTGCACTCAGGGATTTATTTGACATCCCACAGCCTCCACGGGTACGGGCGCCTTTGTCTCCGCCCCCAGAGACATGGCTGCACAATGGCCGTACCATCAGCCTGGTGTGCAGTCTTAGTGCCGGCAGACTGTCACCGCACGAGGAACAGCAGCAGGAAAACAAAGCTCCCTCTGCCCAAAACGGAGTGCTCTTCCACAATGGAATGACAGCTTTTTCTTCGGGAGAAAACAACAAGCCCTCTCCCGGCAAAGGGGGTCTGATACATACAGATTCAAAAAATGTCCACGATGGGAAGTCCAAGAGTCCAGCTGTACAGGAGACAGAGCAGGAAAAGGCAGTGCTTCAGAAAGGGAGCCTGCCGCAAGTTTCAAAAGAACAGGAGAAGGAGCCTGAAGCAGCTCAGGCTCGCCCGAGGACACCAAGGAAAGGAATATTTAGCCTGGGTGTTCAGAAGAAGGAAAAAGCAGGTCAGCAGTCACACAAGAAGGAGCCACTGATGAAGATGAGCAAGAAAGGTAACCCTTCTTCTACCAGAGGGCAATCAGAGAAGGTGACAGAAGGTTCGAGACATATGATGGGGATGAACATACTTCCAGGACCAAAAGAGTCCTCAGTCACATTGACAAAAGTAGAGACTTCAGATTCTGTACAGGATGGAAAGCCCATGCAGATCCTCTCTTCAGATGTTCCCAGGCTGGCCACAGTCTCCACACCCCCATCTCCTCCCCCAGCCCATCTACCCCCGCCTCCTCCTGCTGTTAGACATACCCCAATTTCCTCAGTATCTGGGCCTGACATCTTCACAACCAGCCTAACTGCCACAAATGGTGCCTTACCAAGCCCAACTCTTCCAGAGGGTATTCCACCCCCTCCAAAGCAAGCACCACCTCTGCCCCCAGTTATGATCCCACCCACACAGCCTCTTACTGTATTCATTGAAAACATCCCACCACCACCTAATCAAGCACCACCTCCACCTCCAGTTTTAATGCATAAATCACCCCCCCTTAATACCCCTCAGGAGGGTATCCCTCCTCCACCCCCAATTACAATCCCTCCAGCACCACCCCTTAACATCCCTCTAGAACGTATCCCTCCACCCCCAGTTACAATCCCTCCGGCACCACCCTGTAACATCCCACAGAAGGGTACTGCTCCTCCACCCCTTAATATTCCCCAAGAGGATATCCCTCCTCCACCCCCAATTACAATGCTTAAAATCCCACAGAAGGGTACCGTTCATCAACCTCAGGTTACAATCCCGCTACCACCACCCTTTAGTGCTCCCCAAAAGGGTATCCTACCTCCACCCCCAACTACAATCCCTCCACCACCACCCTTTAGTGCTCCCCAAGAGGGTATCCCTCCTCCACCCCCAGTTACAATCCCTCCACCACCATCCTTTAGTGCTCCCCTAGAGAGCATCCCTCCTCCACCAACGGTTACAATCCATGCACCACCATCCAATAAAGTTCCACAAAAGGGTATCCATATTTTATCCCTGGTTACAATCCCTCCAGCACCACCCTTTAGTGCTCCCCAAGAGGGCATCCCTCCTACACCCCCAGTTACAGTACCTTCGACAACCCTTAACATCCCCCAGGAGGGTACCCCTCCTCCACCTCCAATTACAATCCCTCCTCCGCCCCCAGTTACAGTCCCTCCTCCACCCCCAGTTACAATCCCTCCTCCGCCCCCAGTTACAGTCCCTCCTACACTCCCAGTTACAGTACATTCAACATCACCCCTTAACATCCCAGAGGAGGGTACCCCTACTCCACCCCCAGTTACAGTACCTTCGACACCACCCCTTAACATCCTCCAGGAGGGTACCCTTCCTCCAC
>JAODKK010000010.1:95514-105744 GCA_026774405.1 Petrocephalus microphthalmus | reverse complement strand
ACATACACCATGTGGGACTTACAACATGCGGGACATACACCATGTGGGACTTACAACATGCGGGACATACACCATGTGGGACTTACAACATGCGGAACATGCAACATGTGGGACATGCAACATGCGGGACATGCAACATGCGGGACATGCAACATGCGGGACATACACTATGTGGGACTTACAACATGCAGAACATGCAACATCTGGGACATGCAACATGCGGAACATACACCATGTGGGACATGCAACATGCGGAACATACACTATGTGGGACTTACAACATGCGGAACATGCAACATGCGGGACATGCTGTGGCTGGATCCAACAATTCAGTATCGTCATGTGCAGTCCACGTGCATCATTCCATACACCCTATTCACATATATATCATGTTTGCACTTGTGTACTTAATCTGCACTTTACCTCTGTAATTGTGTACATACAGCCCCCCATGTGTCTAATGTTGCACAGCAGTCCTGGGGAAACGATGTCTCGTACCATTGTATCCTCGTGTGTGGCTGGCACGGCAGATTGATCAGGGTGAACCAGCCTGGAAATCACCAGCTGTGGTCAAGTACCTTTGCCAGCAGCTTGGAATGTATTTAAGGTTAGTATATTAAGACATCAGACAATGTATTGTTCATAATAAACTTGCATTTATTGCAAACTGTACAAAAACACTGTAACAATTGCATCTCACCTAACAGTCATACTTGAAGAAACTTTCCCAAATAAGCCAGCGCACCACCTCACATAAAAAGCAGGTTGTCAGTAGCTCAGAAAGAAAGCAACTCTTGAGGGCCGTGAGTTTATAGAAACAGAAATGTATTAATGACCTCCAGCTGCAGGCCGATATTCTGCATATTCAGGGGGAAAAAAACGAGCTTAGGGTTTCGCAGAATAGTCAGGCGCCTGTGACCTGCACCATCACCCCACCCTCAACCTACAAGGAGAAACATCAGCGTCTGCAGCTTCTTTGCTCCTGTGGCGTTTCACAGCCGCACTGATGCTGAAACGAGGAAAGACGGAGAAGCGGGAGGCGCCGGGCGCCCTGAATGGGTGACAGGCAGCCGCTGGCACCTGCCAGGCGTCACATTTCAGCGGGAGCGCTTCCTACACGGCGTCAGAGCTGGGGGACCGTGGAATCCACCTTCAGCAGGTCATACTCCTGAGCCTCAGAGTCCTCCTCCTGCGTAGGTGGCCTGTCCTGAGACAGTGACGTCATTTCCTGCGGGAGCTGCACGACCACCTGAAGCAGAACATGGCCGTGAATGGGATGGGATAAGGGCAGCGTGGTGCAGGTATGAGGGTCGATATAGAAAACTCAGCTGCTAAGGAGTCACTGTTCAAATCCGCGCCCCAAATGAGTACGGGGTCTTTCAGAGAACTGCGCATTAACGGTGATGACAGGAAGACGGTCAGCATTAACTGACGATGCACTGAGCTTTTTGTTTTGGCCTCTCTGGTCGTGGCTAAAGATAAAACGATATGCTAAGTGCATTTTACCTTTCATGACAAGTGTACACCCATAAGAATGGCTAAGTTAAAACCACTCCTATTGGTCCAGCACTGACATTGACAGTGTGGGAGGAGCCAATTTCACCCACAGAATTACCCAGTACATACACATGACTTACACATTTCATTCATATGGAATGCAAATTATATAGAAATTACATATATATTACATACACCTACATGGGGATGTACACATGATTTACACATGACACACACCCACATGGGCATGTATACGTGACACACATTAAACACACCCACACAGAGTCACACAACAAGCTCTCCTATTGGTCCAGCACTGATAGTGACTGTGTGAGAGGACCCTCCTTCACTCACCTGTTTTTTGCCGACCCTCCTCCTCCTCCTCCTCCTCCCACATGGAGGTGACATGGACAGGAAGCAGGCAGAGGCTGCACAGCAGCGGAAGGAGAAGAGAGTCTCCACCCCGCACATGAAGATGAGAAACAGCCAGAGAGCCACAGTGGTACCCTGGGAGGGGACACAGCGGGAGTCCAGGTGACATAGTCAAAAACTGTTCCTGGATCAGTCCCTTTTGCTGCTGTCTGTTTACGGCGTGAGACTCACATAGACGCGGGTTGGGTCAAAGGGGCACTCGGTGCTGATGCTGTAGTAGCTGACATTGCCCAGGGAAGAGCAGTGTGTGAAGAGGGTCTGCCCTTGGTTCTGGACGGCGGTCACCATGCTGACTATGAAGCCCACCATAGATGCGACCGCCAGAAGACCGGCCAGCAAGCTGATGAGCAGCAGGAAGGCCATCTGCGGGAGGAGCACATACCCCAAATTTACTCAGATAAGACATCTAGGGAAGCCCGCTTCAGGCAGCAGGTTCACACAGCCCACGCAATGGTGGAAAAGATGGGGAAATATGATCCTAGACTCACCAACAGGCCTTTCTTCTTCCTTTTGGACATGACAATGGCCATTATCCCAGCGATGACAGCCTGCACAGCACACATGGAGACAGGGACATAGCGGGACAGCAAAGCAATCAGAAAGCAGGCCAGGGTTGGACCTGGACACCTACTGTTCAAGAGAGCAGCGTGTGCTGAAGCGTTTTAAAGTTAAAACTTTACCCCCTTGTAAGGAAATGGTTGGAAATACAACACCAGCAGATCTCTGCAACTGTACAATTATCTACAGAAAAATGTCAAATGCAAAAGTTTTACTTTATACCCACATGGAAGTCATGAAGAAGACTTTTCAGGAACCAGAACCTTTTCCTGGAACCACGTGTTCATAATACTAGGGGTGGGTGGTACACTGGTGCCATAGTCATTATTGTGACCGTGCACCATCACATGGATTGCACCATACCATTAACACTGCAAGACGTCAACAGCCTACTTACTACAAATAAAGCATTTTGGATAGTTTCTTTCTTCAAAGTTTTATTTTCTTCAAAGCTTCAGGTGTAGTCTGAATGCTTGTCCTTATATAGTGTATGTAACTGGTTTATCTGCAGTGCATGAATTTTCTATTAAACAACAATCTGACTCAGTGTCCTGTTAGGCTGAAAGCAAATTAACAAATTCAAAATAAATACAATTTTGCGATTATACACATTAAACAAAAATAACCCAGTTACGTATATACAGTAGGAAATTGAAAAGAAAACATTCACTAAATCAGCATATACATGCATTACTGACTTCATGCAAGGTGTGTGGTTAAAGGCATAATTGCCCAATTAACGAGTGGTGGCGTCAAGCCAAAAGTGTGTAATGTATGCTAACAGGAAGATTTAATAAAAATCATAAACATGTCACAGGTCCTATAAATAAAATATGAATTAAAGGTTGTAATTTGATCATGATTGAGACCCTCAGTGAATAACTAACAAAATGACCAGTTCATCCTCTTGTTTTGGGGACTGGTATAGTTTTGTATGAAATTACATGTGAAGTTTACCCTACAGGCTTTTTTGCATCTACCATGATTTCTTAGCATTAGACAGACTGCATTCCGCTGCCCCCTCCCCCTGCCCCCCAGGGCTCACCAGCAAGCCAGCAGGGATGACCAGCACATTGGCCACTGCGTACTCCATGGCCCGAGCCTGTTCATGCAGACTGACGTGTCGCAATACGGCACCGTGCAGCAGTGCCGCCAGCAGGAAGTTCACATGGCCCACCAGCACCAGGCCCAGGCCCGTCTTCATCAGGGCTCTCGAGTCCTCCAGGCAATCACGGCAATTATCTGCAGCCACGTGAGAAAGGCATTGAGATAGTGGGTTAGGGTTAGGGTTAGGCCTGTGATACTCAGATCTGCCTGTGACAGTGTGTCTACTGACACTCTGGTTTGCCTGTGACAGTCTGTCTGATGACACTCTGGTTTGCCTGTGACTGTCTAATGACACTCAGATCAGCCTGTGACAGTCTGTCTAATGACACTCAGATCAGCCTGTGACAGTCTGTCTAATGACACTCAGATCAGCCTGTGACAGTCTGTCTGATGACACTTAGATCAGCCCGATTAGACAATCAGATAAGCCTGTGACAGTCTGTCTGATGATACTCAGATCAGCCCGATTAGACAATTAGATAAGCCTGTGACAGTCTGTCTGATGACACTTAGATCAGCCTGATTAGACAATTAGATAAGCCTGTGACAGTCTGTCTAATGACACTCAGATCAGCCTGATTAGACAATCAGATCTGCCTGTGACAGTCTGTCTAATGACACTCAGATCTGCCTGTCACAGTCTGTCTAATGACACTCAGATCAGCCTGTGACAGTCTGTCTAATGACACTCAGATCTGCCTGTGACAGCCTGTCTAATGACACTCAGATCTGCCTGTGACAGCCTGTGCCTTCATGCTCCCAGCAAGTTGTCCCCAGATCCAAAACATTCCCCCCACTTTCTGTTAGAATAGGGTGGAAACCTGAGGAAACTGAACACCACAAGATCCCAGGTTAAAAGAAAAATCTAATTAGACGCAGTACCAATAATAGTTGCTACAGTTCTTTCCTACTGTACAACAACACCTACCTTCTATGAAATATGCTGGGTCGTTGGAAATGTAAATGAGTCATTTTCCAAAAGTAAGGAGGAGACCCGTGTTTATGCTCAGTAAGCATGATTACGGACAGCCATCGGACGCACCGCGCCACCTCTCGGCGAGTCGGCTTCCTGCTCCGGCCGGCCTCCGCCATCGAGCCTCCCCTGTCTTTAACCTCTAACCTTCTATATACATCGCATTTACCGTGGGGGGGGGAAACAGTACTTACCGAAGCTCGGCATGTCGATTGCGGTCTTGCTCAGGTCAATGAGAAGGAGAAATTCATTAAACGAATGTTTTACTCATGGCCCAAACCTATCAGCGCTCCGGCCGATACGCAGAAAACGCCCCGCTGCACTCTACCTGCCCGGATCGGACGGCTGTGCGACTCCAGCAGGACGCCCCACCCCGAGTCGCACCTTCTTAAGGAGGCTCTGCCCGTTTTCTGCATCGGCTTTTAAAGCGGACTGGGCGCTCATACCACATCTGATATCTCACCTGAGGGTGCTTGATATTGTTATTTAGTTTCTTTTGGTATTTGAATCATATCCATTATTGCTACTGAACTGCCCTCGTTCCTCTAATTACTGCAGTAGTAGCAGCAGAGTTGCAGTTACTACAGAAGCTTAAGACGCTATTAACTGCGTGCGTGCGTGTGTGTAGCGAGAGGAGAGAGACCGAATACTACCTTAAAAAATCAGGAAAACACACACAAACACAGAAACTTGATAACTTCCCTAGCCTTACTATGTTTTCATACATACTTGCAGTACTACATGTATAAATACATGCGGTATTTTGTTACCCAAATGGGAGTACAGTATCATTAATTTAATGGCGACCTGTAATGTTCCATCCTGGTTGTAAACAAGGTGAGAACATAGGGCGTGACGTTGCACATATCCCATAATTCATAGCTGGAGTTAAAGCATTCACTTAGCGCCTGGCGGGGAGGATGATGATAATACCTGTATTCTTGATTTAAGATTTTAGATCGATCATGCGCTCAGGAACTCAGTGTCGTGATCCGCCTGTTGAGTCCCTACGATTATACTGCATGTAGTTTAACATCCCTATTGTAATACAGTGTCCACTCTTTTCTCCTTCGTGCCTTTTTGAATATAGGGAGGATGATATAGTGAGCTACAGTACGTGTTGCTTTGTGTAGGGCAACTGACATTTTACCTCAATTTTAGATGTATTGAAACTGTCATTTGTCGTTCTGTTTTGATGATTTTTTTACCCATTTTCCCCAAATAGGTAGTCAAAAATCAGAAAACAAAAATACATAAAATGTTGTTTAAATCTACCAACTTAATTTCGTGTGTAATTTCACTGTGCAACAGTAATAATCCTTCATGTGAAACATGGTGGTCATTGAGCAGTATATAGTCCTGTGGATTAAACGAAGCATCGAAGCAAAGAATTAGCATCGAGGATTTTTTGTAATCGAGTTATTCGAGTTACTCTATGAATCGTTGCAGCCCTATAGTGCAGGATAGATGATTAGGTATTTACAGTAGGTGGCAGCATGGACTTTCACAGATCAACAGTCAACGACGAAAAAGTAAAGGAAGAATAGTCGCTGTTGTAGTAATGGTGAGCAGTTGTATGAGAAGGGTCAGCAGTACCTGCATATCTCATTTTTCATACCTTAAAAAGCAGCTCTATTCCTGCATTTTGAAATCTTGGTGATAAAATACACTGAGCAGCTAATTTTGTTGTTATTATTTCAAAGTACTGTGGTATGCCTTATTACCATTAAACAGGCGAAGCCTTACGTATTAACTTTAAAACTGTTCATAAAATTTTTCATTATTGTATGTAGCACCGACCACGACCGTCCGCGGCCAAATATAATATGCTGCGCACACGACCGTCTGCAGCCTGAAGACACAAATACGCACGAGGAAAAGTATGAGCTTGGCTTCAGGTCATCAGCCAGCTGATGGTCATCCACGGGGTTGGGGCTGGTCTCCTGTAGCCAGTGACGTTCTGCAGGCCTCTCCACACTTGCGGGATTGTTGGCTGAAAAGTGCCTTTGGGCTTTTCAGAATAGCGCTGATTGGCTGCTCCGATCTCCTTAGTCAGTGTATCTGCCTGTAGAGGGCCTTGTCCACAATTCTGTAGGCTGGTTCTTTAGCCTGACCAAGCTGCCTGAGTTCTGCAGTGAACCTCGATTTGTTTCCGTGTTTCATGCGAGTCTTGGTGGGAATACACCAAGTCCTTGCAGAAGCTGCCACAGTGCCCGTGAGTCCATGCATATCGGTGGTTGCAGCTTCAAAGCCACTCCAGTCTGTGCATTGAAACCATAGCTTTGCTTCTCTTAACCGTAGTGACCACAGGCTTAGCAGGTTTAAGTTTCTGCTTATATGCTGGTAGCAGATGAACCAGGCAGTGGTGAGCGTGCCCTAATGCCACTTGAGGGATAGAGTGGCAAGGGTCTTTTGAAACAGAGTCGCAGCGACTCAGCGTTTTTCCTTCCCTGGTGGGACAGTTAATTGTTGTCTGTATTTGTGGAGCTTGTGGCTGAGTTTTGCTCAGTTGAAATCCCCCAGAATAATGAGAAGGGACTCTGGATGTTTGTGCTCCATGAAGTGCGTGCAGTGAGCCGGCTGTCGCAGAGCCGCACTCATGCAGGCACCAGGTGTCTGGCCCAGAGCAGCTTCTCATGGCACAGTGTTTGAGAGCCTTGGATGTCATGTGTGCCGGTGCTGAGTGGGGGCTGTGCTCAGCAGCACCAGGAGGTAAAGCGGAAGGTCAAGGCACAAGGTGGGGCCCATGCCATGCTGACAATGGGAAATGAGGTGGGCTGGGATATGGCGTGCAGTCTGGATTTAAAGGCCGGCATGTGTTGGGTTAAATTACAATTATAACATCTGTATATATGCAAAACTGTGGCTTAATGAGTGTGGGTAACACTTTCTATGATGTCCATATTCATAAAGCCTAATAACTGTTCCTATAATCCATTGTAACACATTCATAAAGCATTGTAAAATGGCTATAAATATTTATAAAAAGGCATGACATATTATACTATAAATACTTTTGCAATACATTATAATGGTCAGTATAAGAATTAAGGATGTTTTGTGCTGCATTAAGGAGGCGTTTATGGTACATTACAGATTAGAGCTTCATAGAGCATTCATAATGCATGATATACATGATTATAATGTGTTATGCCTGTTTTTAAATAGTTATAGCCAGGTGTATAATACTTTGTGAATGCATTATAATGCATTATGAAGTTATGTGTAATGCGGTACAATGTCTGCTTTGTGTATTAGTTTGATTCTCTAGAAACTGTTTCCTCCTGCTGAGTTCCATGTAGAAATGCACCGTATATCAAGATCCAGATTTGTACGCTAATTGTGAAGTAATGGGAGTCATAGCTTTTGGTTTTTTATCTCTGGTATCTTCTTCAAAGGGATCCCATTTGTTAGGACGGTGCTTCTTGCTGTAGCAGCATGATCCAGCCGCAGGGGCTGTTCCAGCAGGCTGCCTCCTACATGCCATTTACTCTGCTTTAGGGCTTGTTGACGCACGACTGCCGAATACCTTAAATTTCTATGTCTGTGTTGAAAACAATTTAGAGCACATAGCTTATATATGACCCCCCCACCCCAGTGAGGAGATAAACCTGCCATGTCTGACTGTATTGTCTGATATGTGATGTGTCCTCCATGGGACTTCAAGGTTGGGCAGTCAGACTGGCCCTAACACAGCTGATGATTGGTCTAGTGAGTAAGCTCCTCCACGCCTCTGCTACAGTGTGCGTGCCACAGTGCACCATGCATAAAAGTTCCAGCAGCGGGAGTGCATCAGGGGGTGTGTCTGGGGAGGGGCAGGAGCTTTTACTGTTTGTGCCACCTGTCCTGACCTCCTTGGCCGGAGTTCAGGACTGGCTTAGCCACTCAGGCATTCAGGCGCCTTTGGCTACCTTCTCCCTGGAGGGGGCATCTCCCAATTCTTTTGAAACATTAACAATAACTAGGTGCTCTAGTACCTCTGAACAAACATTTTTTTGCATGTTCTCCCCATGTTCGTTTGGGCCTCCTCTGGCTTCTCAAGTCTCCTATAGTAGTCCAAAGACATGTGGTTTAGCTGGATATGCATCTCAGATTTGCCCTTAGGGTGTGCTTGGGTGAGTGGCTATCCTGTAATAGACTGGCATCTGACCCAGGGTGTCCCCTGCCTTGTACCCTATGATGGACTGGCAGCCCTACCAGAGTGTGCCCTGCCGAACCTCTAGGCTAGAGAGACAATCATCAGTGATGGATGCCTGGCAGACTTCTCCTTGTCACCTTTGGTAGATGGTGGATTGCAGTTCTCACATGTAACTCTAGAATAATTCCCCAGCTCAGTTTTCAAAACCAGACTAACAGCAAAGTAGAAACAATAGTCAACAAAAAGTTTAATGTAAAATTTCAAACTTCGTAAAAAGATGCTTATGTACAATATTACAGTTCCTGAAAGGTGTCTATGTCACAGTCACAAAATAATTGATACTTTTTCATTGATCATTGTAGGGAAATTCCCTTTTCACCTCCCCCAAACCTGGCTCTCCGTGAGAGTAAGCTTTGCTTTGAGGGGCAGCCACCTCTTACAGCATCCAGGGAGCTGGGGGCCTCGCTCAGGGGCCCACAGACATGCCAAGACCGGGTTCAAACTGGGGACCTTCCAATCACAGGCAGAGAGGCTTAGCCCACTGAGCTACATGCTGTGCCCCACATGAGAGCTGCCCAGAATGGACAGTGGGTCCGACCACACAGTGGAATGCAAGCACGCACACAAGCAGCAGCTGTCTAATTGAAAAGTTATGGAAAATGCATACACTGATGGATGACATTACTATAACAAATATTAAACAACAAATGGAATCCATTTGATTGGTTTCTTATTGAAATGCCTGAAATGGTGTAGCCTTTGAGGAGATGGCCATTGCGCAGTGCAGGCCAGCCAGCCTGCTGCCCCACAGGGGTCCAGCCCTGGCAGCTTCCGGGCTCGGCGCAGTCAACCTGCTTCAGCAGAGGGGTCGTGCTGCGCGCAGATCATGCTGATCGTCCTCCAGCCGCTGGAGGTTGCTGCAGCTCCTAGGGGGTCCAGGATAGATTGGGAGCCGAGGCTCTCATGTCCTCCTTGATGCGGATGCTGGGCTTGAGCTCCAGCCGGTTCAAGGCCAGATGGCAGTTGTAGCACTCATTGTTCTTGCAGTCGTTATGCTGCGATACCGTAATGTGGGGCTGTCTCTTCATCTGGCGGGCCACGCGCGCGACGCGCTTGAAGATCAAGTACATGATCTCGCAGATGTTGAGCACGATGCAGACGGCCGAAGCCCCCACCATGAAGTATGTGAAGACCTTCTTCTCGGTGGGACGCCCGATGTAGCAGTCCACCTGGTTGGGGCAGGGCTTGGCGTTGCATTTGACCAGTCGAGGCAAGTAGAAGCTGTCGTAGATGAAATGCAGCAGGTACAGAAAGCCGATCTCGATTCCTGTCTTGAAGAACAAGCTCAGCAGGTATGTCCACCACAAACCGCCATGCTTCTTGCCTGTATCCTCATAGAGCTTGGCCTTGTCGCCGTGCTTGGCGCGGTATTTTCGCTCGCGGTCCTTGCGGTACGCCACGTGCATCACCACCAGCAGCGAGGGGCAGGTGACGAAGATGAGCTGCAGCGCCCACAGCCGCACGT
>JAODKK010000010.1:54449-70245 GCA_026774405.1 Petrocephalus microphthalmus | reverse complement strand
TGGATCAGAGTTCGGCAACTGGAATGCATTCGACTCGGTTTTCCTCGAGTTTTTACCGGATGTGAAGTTGTCCCGAGTGCCGAGTTCCGACCGCCGAGGATAATGGAACGCACGATTAGAACCCCCCAGTACTCAGCTGATCGTCGTAAGTGCAGGCTTAAAGCCCCCCAGTGCTCAGCTGATCATCGTAAGTGCAGACTGAGAGCCCCCCAGTGCTCAGTTGCAGGACACTCACACCTTGCGGTCGTTGAGAAGCATGCCATTCATCTTCTCGATGGCACGGTCAGCTGCATCCTGCGTCTCAAAGTGAACGAATGCATATCCTTTTGATCCATTTTCATCACACACGACCTTTTAGGGAGAAAGAGATCTGTTGGGTAACAGGTCCTGTTCTATACCGAAGAACAAGTACACCTAAATCGGGGTACTAGATCAAACACTCCACCACTAAGGGACAGGAGAGGACCACAACCTTCCCTCTGTCATCACCTCATCATTATTTGAGTCTTCCAGTAAAAACCTGATTATGACATCATGTTTCAAACCCAGCACTACTGTGCTGTTCTAATATTACCCGATTTCTGGCCCTGGGCCATCTGGGAACGCAAGGTGAGATAAGTAGACAGTATGACCACATTCTCATGCGGCCCCTGCCTGCCACTGAAGGCAGGCACAGCTGGAGGGCTCATAAATATTGGAGCTCCAATAACATTGCTCACTTGTAATCGTTAGGCACCAACACAGCACAAGAATGATGCTTAACCCTCCACTTTCAATCCAAGAATCACCACTGTGAGAACTGTAGTCCGGTTGGTTACTGTGACATTTTTCTGCACTGTTATTAGCTGGTGAGTTATGCCCAATGCCTCATATTGGATTGATGAAGGTGTTGCGACAGTCGAGCAGGGATATTCAAATGATGGAGAACTTTCAAATCTAAATAACTGCGGGACTCCCCCCAGTTGGTGAAATTTACTGAGAGAAATGCCCCTTGACTTTGTGTGGTTGATGAAATTTTTCACATCGGAGAAAAATAATTGAGTAGCCGTGGTTTACAGCCTGGTTTACAGCCTTTCCGATGTATACTTGCCCAGCCTACTAGTAGAAGTACTCCCCAACTCACTGACTTACCTTGCAGGAAAGGATGTTACCAAAGGCAGAGAATGTATCATAGAGCGCCTTGTTGTCAATGGACTTGTCCAGGTTTTTGATGAAGACATTTCCCACCCCAGACTTCCTGAGTGAAGGGTCTCTCTGAGACCACATGATTCGAATAGGCTTCCCTTTCACCACATCGAAGTTCATGGTGTCCAGGGCTCGCTCAGCTATGGGAGGGGAGTGGACAGGTACAGTCAATGTGGTGGTAGGAAGGAAGCACGCCAATCGGCTGCGCAAGTAAGAAACATCGGCAAATTTGTCAGTCATGCACATGCTGAGCAAGCCCACCCAAGCCAAACACCCGAAAGCACGTCCTCCTAGCCTAACTCTCAAAGAATTCCCTCCTGCGATCAATACAGTTAATCTTAATCTATCTTGATCTTAAGATGCTTGCTCACTATTAACATCCATTTGCGACCATTTCAAGTCTTAACACCTGTTTTCACGTGTCCATAGCAGTAATACTGTACACCAGCTGTAGTCCCAGCCCATCCAAGGCCCTCACAAAGAAATGCATCATCGACACCTGCTCTGAATATCAAGCCTCACCAGGCACTATTCTGGGAAAAAAAAAACTCACAAGAAACACAGCTGTAGTATGAAGCACAATTTCCATGCATTTTAAGGCAGAATAGCTGCATTTGTTTCTGAAGTTCAGCTTTAGCTATAACAAACTATGATTCTTGTTTCAAAGTATTTATTTCTTCTATGGCTCACGCAATATACTCGGCATAGAATTCTCCATATGAAGTTCTCCTATAGAGGGCACATTATCCGGACTGTTTACTGTGTGCACACGCCCGCAGCAAAGCACTCTGCGACTGAGGCTCAGTACTGCAGCTAATGCTAGAGGCTGGTACACAGAAGCCGCTGCTCGTGTGCTGACATCAGCAGAGTCCACAGCGATTGTGCTTCTCATCGAGCTGGCAGTAAGTGCAGCGGTCCTGCATTCTCTTCCAGAAGGTTCCGACGGGAATTTTAAGAGAGCAAATTTTGTGATTATGTGACATCGCTGAAAGGAATAACAATGTGACGTCGACCCAGCGCTCCAAAAATTACAGGAAAAATTCAGGAGACGGCTTGTTTGCGCTGCATTAGCTGCCACTGGTACCTGTTCTGCTTTCTGGGAAACATGGAAAACAACGCCGCGTCTTATTTTACGGGCGGTGCAGTTCGCCAAAGAGTTCCTGCTACATTTCTGCCCTTTTTCCCTGGTCTGAAAGTTCAAGCTGACAGTGTACATGAGTTGTTTTTCACATAGAGGCATGGCCAGGGCCAACATAAAACTGCAGCTATATTTAGCCAATGAAGACACTCAAAGGTATGTGCTGGCGTGGGCAGTGACTTGAGTGGGGGGGGTGGGGCAGCTGTTGCAGGCCTCAGTCCAACATGGCTGCGGCTGTTGGGGCCAGACCCTTCAGGGGGGAGCAGAGGGTCCCAAAGTCAGGCCTGCCGCATTCATAAGCACTGAGACTACGGATGAAAAGGAAGGTGGCCTCTCACACTCTCACACCCACATCATACAGGTAGCTGTCATAGGCAATAAACTTCAGATTATATCTAAACATAACCAAATAGTCTTCTCCATAGGAACTCTTCATTCAGAACAGCAGTGTTCCAAATCCTATGACCAAGCGTCTTTGTGATCCCGAGAAAGGAGGGTCATTAAGACAGGTCTGAACATGGGGGAAAAAGAAACCGGAGGGCAGGTTTCTGCAGCCTTAGGTCGCAACGCTTACACTTTCGCGACGCCATTCTGAGATTCTGTTGGGGCTGGGAGCTTAGCACAGCAAATCAGGGGCACGGCAGAGCACATGTGCTAGGTGCGGGGTAACAGAACCATCAGCCAATCACAGGTCAGCACGCTTGTGGGGCCAACAAAGGACACAGGGTGAAGCAGGCACGGCTGTGGCTGAACCCCAGCTGCTTGCACTGAATGACCCGTTGAGGCTGAGCCACCAGCAGGCAGCCTGGAGCCGGGAAGGCCTGGGAAGAAAACTAAAAGTGTCCTCGCAGGCCGTCCTTTAAATAGGCACAGAAATAGGTCACTTTGGGTTACCAGTCAGATATGTGGAACAGAGCCCTTTTCAAGCGTGTGTGTGTGGCTGCAGATCAGCTCCAGAGAGGTGCTGAGGGTCACTGATCGTGGGACCGATTTATGTGCAACTTTTGACTCGTCACATTGTGCCATAGCAGCAACAGGGCATGGAGCATGGAGCCGTTTTCATTCAGTGTAAAAACCATAGTAAAAATGTGTGCACTTGTGTTGGACAATGCTATTTGATAAAAAAATAAAACTCAAAAACTGCTGAACTTGTGTGAGCTGTAGTGAGACTTACAACTCAGTGGATGAGATTAAAGCCAATTAAAAAACATGCCCCAGACCTGGTGTTCAAGATGAATACTAGACAAAAATGTTGCAATTCTAAACGTGTGCCATCACTGTAGCAATGCAAGAGACTAGCTGAATACGGCTGACGCGAAGTCGCTGCGTTTACGTAACGCTATAACTTCTGTTAGTACCTGAGAGCCGTTTTAGCATGCTGACATGCCACCGTGCTGCAAAACAAAAACACGCCGCCTACTTCACCACGATGCTCACATCCCAAGACCGTTAGCTTTATGCATGACAAACGTGACGTGAGGATCCGTGACGTGCCTGTGACCCCCCCACCCCCCCGGTCCGGCTGCGATCGGTCACCGCCTGCGACATGCGTGCTGCACGTGTGGGGGGAGACGGAAAGCACGAGCCGAACACAGCGAGGCAGGCACGCGGCTGCGGTCCGCTTCGGTTCGGCTCGGCTCGGACGGGCTCGCCTCTGCGCCGCTTACCGTCTGCGGGCTGCTGGAAGTTCACATAGGCGTAACCCAGCGAACGCCGGGTGATCATGTCGCGGCACACTCGGATGGACAGCACCGGTCCCGCAGGGCTGAATTTCTCGTACAGCATAGCCTCCGTGATGTCGGGGTGCAGGTCGCCCACATAGAGGGAAGCCATGGGGTAACTGCCCGCTGCGGCTGTATTCATAACTCGCAAAGGGACGGCGAACCGCGCAGCTTACAGCCGAGCGCCGGGTGCCTCTGTGCAATCCGGGGTAAGAGCGTCTGCCGAGTCAGGGCGCAGCGCCGGAGCCGGGATGCGCGTCGCCTTGCGGGGCCGCGGCTTTCCTTCGCTTTTAAATATTTTTTATTTTCCGTCATGAAACGTCAGGCTTGCGGTGCCCGAGGCCTTCTGTTTTCTTTTAAAAAAGAAAAAATATATATTTGAGACCTTTTTTTTTCTTTTTAATTTTTTTTTCTGTTCTATGTTCCAGTACTTAGTTTTTTATGTTGGTTTTGCGTATTTTGTGTTTTTTATGATTTTTTTTTTCCTTTTTTAAGTTATAAAAGAGCGGTGAGTGAGGCACTCACGTTTGTTTGTGGCCGGGAAAAGAGACTGCGTGGGACACGCGTGGGGACTTTATACCCGGCCGGAGGAAATAGTAACTCGGGTCAAACTCGGGATAAAAAAAGCAGGAGCGTGCGGCGGAAAGGGAAGGGCACGGCGACGCTGCGGGGCGACGCTGCGGGGCGCCGCAGCGACATCGGGGTGTGGCTACAGACACCAATGCATGGCGACTGGAGCCGAGACCTTAGTCTGAATCATTACCAGGAACTAATCAGCAATCATCTGATATACGAATTTTATTTCATTTAGAAATATATTGAAATATAAACCCAATGCTACTTTTAAATACTTTCACGTTTGTGAGATTATAATGATTAATAGCAATAAAAACTGCGTTAGTGACTGATTAAATCTTTGCCACCATCTGGTGCATGTCTACCGAGTGTCTGTAGGTAAAGCTGGCGACGTGACGGCGGAGTACTGGCGTTTACAAATTCCTGTACTGTCATTCGGGACTGTGGATTTATGGATGCTTTTAGAAGCATCCATAAATTAGCTGAAAACTGTTACACGCTAAGTCTCTTTGGATCCGGGAATCAGATAAGCGGCAGCAACACAGTTCGTAGCAGTAATATTAATGCTGTAACCACAACAGATGGATTTAAAACTCTTCTGCCCTCGGGTGGCATTAACCATGCGAAGCCTTACCTATATCCTATATATACTACCTATAGTGCAGTGCATTCCATGTTTCTCTCAGTTTAGTCCTGTACCTTCCCAAATTCAATTACAAGCAACGTACAATAAAACTACGTTGACGGTGAACATATAGTACACCTCTGCACGTGCACACGTAGTATGCGTAGGTGCGAATGCAGCATGCGTAGGGTGTGTGTGGGCTACCTGTACCCCTACTGCAGTGGACATATGGGTGGCAGAAACATTACGAGTGCATATGATTGTCTTAAAAAATGGGCGATTAGAACCCATTATTTATTTCTGACCCCAAACACTTATTTCACCCAGGTATGGTATACCCCTGTAAATTCGATTTTTTTTTTGTCCACCTGAGATATCGCGCCCTCTGCTGGCGGTATTGCTCCCCACTGCCTCACCAGTACAGTTGTAGGCTATGCCGTGCCAGCGTTTCCGTATAAGTCCCAACAGTGTCCGTGCTGTTTTCCGTGCACAGCTTAGTTTAGCACAGTAAGCGGTACAGTCATATGGTCTGGCTACTCTGCTGTAGCCTATGCACGCAGTTTCCTGTATCAGATTTCTAATATTTTTTTATTTAGGCATGCCTCTGCTTTTGCCACTGTTTCATATGTAATAATAAACTTGTTTTTTTGACTGACTCCTGTCTCAGTCCTTCCGAGATAAAACTGTCTTTCTGTTATGTCAAAATGTTTTATTTCATTTACAGGAAAGCCCAATAGCAATTATTAGTTATATTTGATATGTTTGATAGTTAACTATCAAAATGTTTCTATTAACGACCGGACCTTTTTTGGGAAACCACCATGCATCTTGCCAGCCCAGAGCAATGGTCCTGTAGTGTGCTAACCTCTCCTCCCTCTCTCTCTCCCAGGTCTATTATGTACACATTTTATACACCCCCTCTTATGTTGGTTACCCTAATTCTGCCTTACAATATTAAGCATGTGTATATTATGTACATTATTATGTACATTAAGCATGTGTATAAACCAATGAAAAAATATCTAAATTCTTTTACATATGTTTGCGTGAATTGTTTACTTTTTTGTATTTTACTGGTATTGGAAACTCTGGATCTGAATTGTACTTGTCTTTTACCAAAAGAAGACGATGTTTATTTTAAGATTAAAAAAATACGATGGAGAATATTAACATGTCTTGTGTCATGGAGTCACTGCAAAGATGGGTCGTTTCCATGCTGGGCTTACGCAGCATCGGCGGGTCCAAAGGCGGGCCACCCTGAAGCTATTCCGCTAAAAAGGGACACTGGTACTTTAAGTGGCTCCCGGCCCCCGGGCGCTCGGCTGAACACCCACGTCAGCACAGCTCCTTTTGTCCAACAACCGGGTTTCGGTCTTTAGGGCTGAGCAGGAACTGAGCGAATGTGTACCCTGTGCAGCCGAGCAGGAAGCACCTAGACCCAAAAAGCGACGCGAAAAATGGAAACGCTATCCGAAATTAGAGCAAAGGGATCTTTGGGGACACCCGGCGATCCAGGGCACCAGTAAGTATTGATAGCTATTGAGACTGTTGGGGAAGGGGGGTGAGGATCCGAGGTAGGGCGGATGGGTGTCGGTGCAGCCCGCAGGGCGTCAGCGATCCAGCGGATGTCAGGAATGCGCTCTCCCCGGAGCATGGTACCCGAGAGCTGTCGGTGGGCGTCAAAAGCGGGCGTATGTGTGACTGAGCCCCGGCTTCTTAAAGGGGCTAAATCCTGCATCTTCCACTGCATGCTTGACTGTTTACTGGCATACTTGTGTGTGTTTTTTTCTTTAATCGTGGAAGCGACCCAAGTGGGCGTATCAGTAAGACCCACGGGGCTGCGCTGCAAACTCACACCCACAGGCTCCGGGTGCCCGTCCCTTCGGCGCTGCTTCTCCCGACAATTAACGCCCACGTCGCTGCCTGATAGCCACAATGCAATAAACGACAAATATGGATATGGTGGCTTGCTCTTATCTGTAATTTGTTACCCGAGCGTATAAGTACTTGTCGATAAACTAAATCTGAAACGTCTCCTTAATTCAGTACCTTGATCATAGGAAACGGGCGTGCATTACCCCGCCGCCCGTGATGCAGCCTCGGCAGCCTGCGCATGTTTTCCGCCGGGCGCTGTGCCGTTGTGTCCCTCGTTGCCCGATCCGCAGAGTCGGGTGTCGCTTCTTCTTTAGTGTACACACGGGATTGACTGACAGGTCGCCCAGCCAATCAGGACGCAGAGCGTCCACGGGGCGGGGCCTCAGAGAAACACTTTTTTATTGTCCTTCACAAAAGGAGATTACAGACACGGACAAAGAGGACTCACGGACACAGCGAGGATGTCCCACAGACAGGGGCAACTGTTCTCGAGCTGCACAGTGACCATAATGTAGGATATTACAGCGTTCCTGACAGTAATAACTGCAAAATAACAGAAGAAACTTGGCAGCAGTGGAAGCCCAAACCATTTTGAAAGTTATTAATGTTATGGATTTCCTTTATAGTAGTTTTATTGTTGTAACTCAATTTTTGCCATATTATTCACCCATCTTTAATTACCTAATAAAATTAAGAGAGGTACTCATATTTATGCATTAGTTATCTCTTGACAAATAAACAAGGCAGCACAAAGCTCCTTCCAGTTTTACACTGCCACACATGCAATGACATCTAATTCACACAAATGTAGTAAAATGTTATTCACATGAATGGTGGTGCAGTAGTTAGCACTGTTGCCTCACCCCTGTGGGACCAGGGCTTGAGTCTCTGGCATGGCCCTGTGTGTGTGGAGTTTGCATGTCCTCCCCGCGTCGCTGAGGGGTTTCCTCTGGGTAGTCTAATGGAAAAACATGCAAAGGTTAATTGGACTTACCAAATTGCACGTGTGCATGGGTTGGTGTCCGGTCCTGTGTTATTCCCTGCCTTGCACCTGTAGCTTCTGGGATAGGCTCTGGACCCCCTGCAACCCTGAATAGAACAAGCAGTCACAGAAAAATGGATGGATGGTTGGGTGAATCGGATTGTGAGGCATTTAACTTAAAATTCCCATGTGAATGTAAGCAGTCTCAAAGAAACCCCACTGCTATTGATGCCCTTCATCTCCATCCACCCAGACAGCTGATGCGAACAGAGATGATGGCCGAGCACCAGAGCCGCCTCCTGCAGCAGCTGGACGAGCAGCGGCAGCAGGACCTCTTCTGCGACTGTCATGTGCTGGTGGAGGGGCAGCTGTTCAAGGCGCACCGCAACGTGCTGTTTGGGAGCAGCGGCTACTTCCGCATGCTGCTGGCGCGGGGCGGAGCCGAGTGTGGCAGGCCTGTCTCCGCCTCATTCGAGGCCTTCAGTGCCGACACCTTCTCTGTCATCCTGGACTTTGTCTACTCAGGCCGGCTGGACCTCACCAGTGTCAATGTCATCGAGGTGATGTCAGCCGCCAGCTACTTGCAGATGAATGATGTCATCGGCTTCTGCAAGGGCTTCATCAGGTCTTCTCTGGATATTAGCGCCAAAGAGACTGCAGACCAATGCCTCAACCTACCAGAAGAGAGCAGCACCCCCCAGGGAGTAGACCATGCCCCCATTCCCCAGGTGGAGCTATGTGCCGAGTCCAAGCCGGAGGTCTCAAGCTTAAGCCAGGGCCTGGGTGTGCCCCCCTCACGGGGCAGGCGAAGGGCTCTGCCTTCCCAGCCCATCAAAGTCGAGCGGCTGACAGAATCTACAGCACACCGCGGTGCCAGGGGCTCAAGCAGGCGGCGGGCTTGGAGCAACCTCCCTGCGAGGGAGACCACATCTGTAGCGGACCACCAGGGGGCTCCCTCCAGCAAGGCGCAGAAGGCTGACGAGCTCTACGCCACTTTACCCACAATTGTCGGGGTCGTTGGAGTTTTCAACAAAGGTGACCAAGGCGATGATGCAGATTAAGTTGGTGAACAGTGGGTGTTTAGGCAGTGGGTGTGGGGATTGTCCATCTTCATCACTTTACTGGTGTAATGATTGATAAGACAGCGGGCACACGGATTTTCACATCACTATCACATTTCTGGTGTAATAGTGAATTAGACAGCGAGCACACGGATTTTTGCATCACTATCACATTTCTGGTGTAACAGTGAATTAGACAGCGAGCACACGGATTTTCAAATCACTATCACATTTCTGGTGTAACAGTGAATTAGACAGCGAGCACACGGATTTTCACATCACTATCACATTTCTGGTGTAATAGTGAATTAGACAGCGGGCACACGGATTTTCAAATCACTATCACATTTCTGGTGTAACAGTGAATTAGACAGCGAGCACACGGATTTTCACATCACTATCACATTTCTGGTGTAATAGTGAATTAGACGGCGGGCACTCGGATTTTCACATCACTATCACATTTCTGGTGTAATGGTGAATTAGGCAGTGGGTTTTGGATTATCGCATCACCATCACATTTCTGGTGCGATGGTTAATTAGACAGTGAGTTGTGGATTATCGCATCACCATCACATTGCTGTTGTGATGGTGGAGAGGATCCTGGGTTAGGGGCAGGGGTCTCTCTCGTTACCTGCACTATCTGAGTTTCCAGTCTCTCTGCCCAGACACCAGCCCTTCAATGCGCTTCAAGTGTCCCTTCTGCACGCACACGGTGAAGCGGAAGGCGGATCTGAAACGGCACCTGCGCTGCCACACGGGCGAGCGGCCGTATCCCTGTGAGGCCTGCAGCAAGCGCTTCACCCGCCTGGAGCACCTGCGCAGCCACTTTGAGACGGTGAGAGCTGTCACTGGCCGACGGGCACGCCCTCTGCTTCTCTGAACCAATGGCGTGTCACTGGGTGTCACATGTGTTTAAGCCTCTGTGCGAGAGTGTGCGGGTTTAAATAATAAGCCTGAGTTCGTTGTCTCATTTATGGCAGATCCACCAAGCCAGGAAGCTGGTGTGCCGGAAATGCAAACGCCATGTGACGGAACTGAGCGGGCGGGTCGTGTGCGAGGGCACGCGCCGCTACAGGCTCTGCAGCGACTGCATCCAGGAAAGTGGCTGCGACGGCCTCCTGATTGACACGGCTAGCAGCCAATCAGCACTTCTCATGGGCATGGGTGGGGACGACGAGGATGACAAGGAGAAAGACTGGCTGATGACGGATGAGGACGACCTGGCAGTGGATTCCGGGACTGACCTCATCATTCAGGAAGTGGATGACAGTGAAGATGAACCGGAACTTCAGAATTAAACACCACCTGTCTTTTCCTAGAGTGCCCCCTGTAGTGGGACAAACATGATGAATGAACTGCAAAGTGTAAACACGTTAAACAATGATTTGGAGATCCGTTTTTTTTTTTATTTCCAGACGGGTTTGTAACGGTTTTACTTGTACACTATTTCAAAGCTGTTGACCTTATTAGATTATAAATCAGATAATTTAATCAGTGAAATAGACACTCTTCTTATGTGAGTTATTTCAGTAACACAATTGTGCCAGTGCTGGTACCTGGCCTTTTGGGGCCACTTCGAGTTACCATGGTGCATTTCAGGTCGACTGCTAATCTGAAAGCCCTACATTTTTTGGCATGAAGGCTATAGAAAGAAACTTTTGTCTTGGTGTGAAAGGCAGCAAATGAATACAGAAACTGTCTGATAGGAGGCAGCCAACACTAACTGTGTTTTTATTTATTACCGTATAGAAAACTTTTAGATAGAAAAGCAGGTATGGAAGATTGCTGGATGGTTCTAAATACTCTAGCATCTGCTTTTATTTATTTTACTATGTCATGTTATGTTTTATTAATGGACTTTATAAACAGCCCAATTTATATTTCATCGTATGTAAATATTACCATTTCTTCTTTGGGGGTCTTAATATTGTTATTGTTATTGATATTTATTTAACTTTTTGTATTATTTTTTTACACAATAAATATATTTTTATACACAATATTTCATGGTTTAACAGTGTAAAGGTAACAGTTATATGAAACCAGAAATGCATCTTGCAGGTAAAGTACGAGCACAGAGGAAGAGCATAACGTGGGAGACTGGACAGCACTGTGAGGAAGAGCGCCCAGGTGTTCATTGCACCAGATACCCAATACTTCTTTCACAACTCTGAAGTGGATTGAGGAGTGGGCTGGAGTAGCTCTAGTCCAGCAGTGCTGGGCATGTATCCACTGAGCACGATGGGAATGCTGGAGCAAATCACAGGTATTGTGCAGCCTGCTGCATGTTCCTCAAACAGGATGTGTTCTTACACATGACACCGGGTGGATTCCAATCAAGTCCTTCAAGCAAGTTTAGGTACTATACAGATTTTGTTTCTCCTTATTAATAGAGTAACGGAACATCAATGTCCCATAGAATGATCACATAAAGCATTGGTAATTTAATTTAATCTTATGTTAAATCAATTATTTAATCAACTGGTTACAAATTTTAAAACTGATTAGCAAATTTTAAATAATAAACTTACACCTTGCTAAAATGTGCAAGGTACAGAAATTTGTGTGACTGGTGGGCACCCCATCCTAGGTTATTTTCGACCTTGTGCCTATGGTTTCTGGGATTGGCGCTTTTTAAGGGCAACAAAAATGCTTTTCACATAATTTCGTCTCCCTCAGTTTGGATTACTTAGAGTAATCAGTGAAATAAATTAAAAACGTCTGTTTGTCCATATTGACCTGTATATATTTTTACCCTTATTACCCCCACTCCCAGGAGCGCAGAAGGCCCCCACTTTTGAGGGGGAAAAAATAAAACTTTGATAAGCGGCGTCCCCAAATAGGGTTGGATACTGTGATGTTTGCACTCATCAAACATCACGCATCCCCGTCATCATTTGCACGCATCCGCGCGCCCGCACGTACGCACGCGCTCACTGTTTGCCCCCCCCCCTTCAAAAACCCCGCCCACTCCCACTCTATAGGTCTCATTCCTGAAACTTGCGCAGAACTAATTTGTTCGTAGACAAATGTGTGTGTAAAAAATAAAAAGCTTGGTATATGAATACCATTTGCACAAAACTATCAATGGTTGGGAAAAATGCGAGATCCTACAAAGCCTTTGCGAGATCGAAGCCCCATATAGTTAAAAATACTTCGATCTCCGCTTCAGCTTGTAAGGGCGTGCACACTTATACAGCCAGCTGATTGTAGGTTTTTTTTATACCCCCCGCAACCGATTTGTTTGTTTTTCAATTGAGTGCAGCGCCACCGGGCATGGATGGCCACAGCAAGAACAGACACATAATTGTGTTAATTAGTGTAGACAAATGGTGAAGAAATGGAATATATTGACCAAATAACCACACACAACATTGACATATTTATACTACATTTTTTACAGCGGGAACCTAAATATACAGGAAATAAAATGTAGCCTATAACTCAAAGGTGGACAGTTTTTAGAACTCCCCCTGAATGTCTCAGGGAAGGCTTTCAAGGGAGCTTGTGTCCTTTTCAAAAAAAGCCTGATACGCCCCTGCAGTCAGGCAAGTACCATTCTCCTGGCGACCGCCAAACCCAAACTTGTCCATCGGATTGCCAGACAGAGAAGCGTGATTTGTCACTCGGGAGGACACATCCCCACTGCTGTAGAGTCCAGTGGCGGTGTAAGGCTTGGATGCAGCTGCTCGGCTATGGAGACCCATTCCATGAACCTCTCTACACACTGTTCTTGAGGTAATCTGAGGGCCACACGAAGTTTGGAGGTCTATGGCTATTGACTCTGCAGAAATTTGGCAACTTTGGCACGCTGTGCACCTCAGTATATGCTGTCCCCACTCTGTGATTTTACATGGCCTACCACTTCGGGCTGTATTGCTGTTGTTCCCCATTGCTTAAACTTTATAAACTTCATAATACCACTAACAGTTGACCGTTGAATATTTAGTAGTGAGGAAATTTCACAAACTGACTTATTGCACAGGTGGAATCCTATCATGGTACCACACTTGAATTCACTGAGCTCCTGAGAGCGACCCATTCTCTCACGAATGTTTGTAGATTGGTGGCATGCCAATACTTTTGCCAACATAGGCAATATAGTGCATTCTATTAAAACATATGTATGGCCATCTCAATAAGTTGTTTTAATGTTTCTTTTGATAAGTTGTTACTTCCTTTTCCTATTGCTCCTTGCTATTGCATAACATTCTGAATCCATTTTTAAGAAATAGCTTAGTTAATATTGGTCGTAATATTTTGTGTTTTTGTGTGGTTTTATTGATTTTCTAATTTGTATATTTTTACATTTACATGTGTCTGATGTGACCATCACATAGCATATTACGGAATACATGGGATCGACGTTCCTGTCATCGACAGTGCGCTCTCTCACGCGGGGGCTGGGTGGAGCCAGCAAAGAACTACTTAGCTTGTTGGTTCAATTTGGAATAACGAACCGTTTTGGGATTTCACGCGTTCTTTACCTGCGAAGTTCCTTATCTTGATCGTTATTTGCTAAGACAGATTACTTTTGGGAAACGCGCATCCTTGGTCAGAGGAACAGAAACAACATGATTGTTGACATAACACGAAATTTAAAATGTCTTTGCGTAACATCACGCTGAAATGAACAAAATTTAAATAAATGACATTTGCCCATTTCTAAAAGTGTGTGCGAAAACTTTAAATTGTTTTATTTTATTATTTTTTGTTTTATGCTCAGATTGTGCTCGGATATTGTTGAAGCTATCAGCTCAGGTATGTCTTTCTCGTTTTTGTACCTTTGTGTTTCTTTAATTGCATTTTGAGCTTTGATGAAAATGTTATAGCCAGATATTAAATCATATCAGACGTCCCCGTAGCGTAATTAGGTGTGATACTCTGTGCGCGTTTATTGGTTACCGTTTGCCGTCCGGATTGGGCATAGCTGACACTCCCTAACGGGTACCGCAGCATGATTGGCTGTAATGTTCCGGTCTCGGCGCGTTTATTGGTCAACGTTCGTCTTCTGCCGCCACCGCTAGTACGGTAGCTTGCTATCACTTCCGGTTTGCGGCTGATGAAGATGGCGGCGGTGATGATGCACTGGTCCCGAAGTATTCGCTGCAGCCCGAGTTTCAGTGCGCGATCGTGGGCTTTTGGCAGCTCAGCCTCAGCAGAGACTGTGAGTGCCCACGGGGTACACGTCCGAGCCGCTGATGCCCGGCCAATGTCCTCGCTTCCGAAGGCCACCTCTTCTCAGATGGTGTGTTAGTTAATCAGTTCTAATCTAAAACATAAATGCAGCTTAAGACATTTCCCGAACACAGAGCGACTATGAAACGGAGGTTGAGCGGCGATTTGGTCAATTATTTGTGTTGGACCACAGGTTGGAGAGGGGTTAAGATTTAGTGTTTTGCTTAACAAGGAGGGGGCATACACAGTTCATGTATTTGACGCAGAGTTGTAGTTCTTGAGACCGCGCGACCTGATCTCGGCTTTGACCCCGTTTTGTCTTGATCTTACATTGGCCATAATTGTCTAAATATTACAAAACATATTATCTGAATAGACATGCAAATATACTTCTTTCCCTTCAGTATGCGGAAATTAATTTTCCTGCTCTGTCCTCCTGTAGCGGCGCTACTTAAACTGTACTACATCTCCCAGCTGCCCCGGCAGCTTCAGATAGGTAAACGCAAGAATGCGAAGATACGGTAGTGTTGCATGTAGGCTGACACGTTTTAAAAGCATTCAATAGATTTCTTTTTTCTTGGATGCAAATGTTGTACTTAAATGCTATTGAGAAACTGAAAAAACATGTTATACACGCAAAAAAGTATAATAAAACCAAGAAAAACATTTTTATTTCATATAAATGTGTGCATTGTTTGTATGTGAACGTCTTTTCAATAATAGGATCTTTTGGAATTGCATAAATGAATATAGCCCCAATATCTGTGCCCTCTACCAAATTAATCTAAATCCCAATTCTGAATTTTCAAGTATTGGTCTTGTTTAAAATTCTTGATCTTGTCTTAGTCTCAGTTGGGATGAGCCTTGATCTCGAAACAGATGGTCTTGAACACATCTCTGATTTGACTAATGAAAATATTCATTTGTGAATGAGGTGAAACCTAATTACAGTATTGGTCTTAATGGATGTGGCAGCCCACCCCACTCACCCCCATGCCACGTCCGAGGCAAATTGAAATTGGCTGGCAAGTCAGTGCCCCTGAGAAGTAGGCGGCTGATGTCGCCTATAGGATTGGCTGACCCTGCTGCTTTGACCAGCTTGCCCTGCAGATTACCGCTGTTGAAGTAAATGTGGAGTCAGGTTTTATTTTCCAGCTGGTTTTGAGAACATCAGCATATTAATATCTGGAACACCTGTACGTCCTGTGGCCACTAGGGTCAGGAGGTGGGATGAGTCAGCATTGTCAAATATAAGGTCTTTGGTTGTATGGAAATATTTTGTATGCCACGGAGAGAGAATTGAGCTAAAACAGTTTTTTGGCACTGCTCTGTATCTGGTGGTACTGTGGTAGTAAAAAATCTTGCCTGCTATTACTTCTCTAAGTTCTGATCAGCACCAAGGTTGAAGCAAATTTCCCTGACACGACTTGAGTAAGATAAAATTTCTTTATT
>JAODKK010000009.1:364431-374604 GCA_026774405.1 Petrocephalus microphthalmus | reverse complement strand
CTCCCCACTGGGCCATGTGCCCCCTCCCCACTGGGCCATGTTCCCCCTCCCCACTGTCTCCACCCCACCCCAGCGCCGGTTAAGCCTGCTCCCCCCCGCTGCACTGACCCGTGACGAGCTCCCGGACCTCCATGTCGCTGGTCTTCCGCAGCAGCCGGATGAGCGCGGGGATGCCGTCGCAGTTCTTGATGGCCACCTTGTTGTCATGGTCCTTGCCGTAGGAGATGTTGCGCAGGGCGCCGCAGGCCTTGCGGTGCACCTCGGCGCGCGGGTGGTCCAGCAGGCCCACCAGCAGCGGCACGCCCTTCAGCTGCCGCACGTCCCTCTTGATGCGGTCGTTCTCGTAGCACAGGTGCTGCAGGTAGGCGGCCGCGTTGGACTTCACCGGGTCCACGGGGTGGCCCAGCATGCCGATGACCTCGGGCAGGTCGGGGTCACGCCAGCGCGGATCTTTGCGGACGCCGTCCAGGCAGGGGGAGCGGGGCCCGGCTGGGGGCTCTAAGCCCACCAGGGGCGCCGGGTACACGTCATGGATGTAGGGGTGTCGCCCGTCCATCAGCTCGGCCTCGATGTGGTCCTCATACACACCCCTTAAAGAGGCAGAGCGAGCTCAGCATTTTCTTGATATTTCTCTTCGTTCGTCTAAAAGTGTCTCATTGACTAACTGTTATCTTCCATTAACTGGGAATTCAGACACATCCTAGTCATTCCTAGACGCATCTCACAGGCCGTACTGCTGCGTGTAATGGAGCAGTAACGAGCAGCGAGCGACTTCACACGCAGGGGGCGCTCTGCCTGCCGGGGACAGAAAGTGGTCATTCCGACACTATAAATCAGTGGCAGGTCCGTCACGTGACAGCCAGCCAAGCAGGCTGTAAGAAGCTCCGGGAGGGCTAACTGCCAGTGCCTGTGACTCTTCAGACACAAATTATCTCTGAAACCTTTTGTTCATACGCTGACATTCTGAACTAAACAAGATTGAATGTTAATGTCTCTGAGGGTCTGCAATTCTTTGAGGTTCTCGCTCGGTGCCGGCCGTCTGGGAATCCACGGCCGTATCCGGGAGAGTGCCGGAACTGCGGGAATATTCCAGCAGCCGTGTACTTTCCCTATAACTAGGACTTGAACCTAAAATATTTAAGTGACACAGAAGATTGATTTTTCGTCCTCCTTCCCTTCAAGGCTTGTCTTCACCTTTTCCACCTTATCTCCTTCTCTCTCTCCCTCTCTCTCTCACTCTTTGTGCTGGCATGACCCTTTCATGCTTTAAAAAAAACCCCTAAAATTAGGTTAGTTATTACGTTCACCTGTCCACCCCCTGTTCCACTGCCACGCATGATTTCTCACATCACCCCCCAACCTCACTCAGACCCTAAATACTTCCATTAACCGGCTCCTCCGCAGAACGGGCTGGGGCAGCAGACCAAGCCGAGGGTATAATAAGGCCACAAAGACACCTCCTCTGTCTGCCTAGAAGCACAGGTGGATGGGGGGGGGGGTCCTCCCATCCCTGATATTAGCACAAAGGACCATGTCCTCTTAGCCACACACAAATGCAATATTTAGCAGACTATGCGAGGTGTGAGGTTTCTGCCTGTGACATTCCCTGCTCTATTTTAACATTTACTTGTATTTCTATATATATCGACCTGCATCCATCCACAGTGCCGGTCAATCATAGTGGCATCAGCTAGAACCAGCACCGTCCATCCATTTGTATGGCCATTCATTCTCCATTCATACTTTTTTTAGCGGAATTCCTTGCCGACTTATATTAAGGGGGCTACTTCAATTGGACTTTTTAAAGCCATATTAAAGACATTCACTAGCTTTTAATGACCATCAATGATTGTGTGTTTTGTTGTCATAGTTACTTATCTGTTTGTCTTCCCTTACTGTTGGGGCACATCGCGTCGCTTATTTATTAATTTTACTGCATGATTAATATAAAGCACTTTGGTTACAGCATTTTTGTGTCGTTTTAAATGTGCTATATAAATAAACTGCTATTGCTATTTTCTGACCCAAATTGGGACATTTTGTTTCCCGAGTAGCAGGCCACCTATGTGCCCCCAGTCATTCAGTGGCTGTAAGCCTTTCCATTCCCACTCAGCAAAGACACCACTGCCGGCCTGGGCATCTCACCGGACGTGAAGAGGCTCTCTGATTGGCTCGCGTGTAGGCCTCCCCCGGTCGGTGGCACTCAGCGTGCGCCGGGTGGCGGTGCTGTAGTCCGGCTCCAGCCCATAGACAGCCTCCTCGTCGGGGCCCAGGCTCATCCGGTCGCCCTCCAGCCCGTAGCGCTCCGGGGGAGACCGGGCCGGCTCCACGGGCACCTGAGGCTGGGCCAAGAGGCCAAAGCTGTCCAGATGGTGGGGCAGCACATAGGCAGCAGCGGGGGCGTAGGGGGGGTGTAAGCGGTAGGCCGCACCCAGAGTGAGGGTGCCGTAGGGGTCACCCGCCCCCTGCTGCAGGGGCTGTCGCTCCGGGCTCTCGCCGAAGGAGCAGTTGTAGCTGTTCAAGGAGCGGGTGAGCGTGGAGGCCTGGGCCGCGGCATGATGGTCGCCGTTCTTCACGTGGTGCCGGTCGATGGAGTCGGCGTAGCCACCCACCGGGGGGGGGCTTTCAGGGAGGGGCTGGCTGTCCGGGCCCAAGGCCAGGGGCCGCCCCGTGCAGGAGGGTGCCATTATCCCCGACTTGGGGACCTGGAGGATGAGGTGGGCGACACTGAGAACGCGACAGCGAAGGCGGGAGGAAAGCTTCAGAAAGCCATTCGGTCCTGAGCGTACAGGATAGCAGAGAGCAGGTCAATAAAACACAGCCTCTATATGAGGTCCTGCCCTGTCGTAGGCGCATTTGTATCAAAGTGACACTAACTAGACAACAGACAGCTGGGCAAGCAAGTCTGCTTCAGTTCAGCCCCTATGATCCTCATTAAAACAGGCACATTCTCGCGAAAACAGCCACACATACATGCCAGGGTACTCCTAGCTAGCCACCAGGACCATTTCCACCATCTTTGTTTTTTTCCCAGACGCACGGCCCTTGTTTTGTACGATTTGCTGCACTGCTAAGGTGCCGGATCACGGCGGGGTACGGCCGCGATACATGTACGTGTGCATCTGTGCCGAATCGCAGCACTGCAAATGTTGTTCTGCCGTGCGGACCGGGACCATCACAAAAAACGGAGGCAGGCCAAAAGCAAAAACTGGTTCTGATTGGGTCTGAGGGTATAAACAAGATAACTCAAACATGCCAACTCAGCTAATCACACTAAGTACATAAATGTTCCTGACTGACAATGTTATTATCTGAAAACAACACGGATAAGAAATTATCCGTAAATTAGATTTCCTTCTGAAGGTCAGCCGGAGATTAGTCGTCACTTTCTACCTCTCGGAATCAGACTTCCTAATTGGTTTGGAGCTAAATGCCCTTTGGAACAGTCTGTACCTCGAGGGATAATTATCATGTTGTGTGAGACACGCTGCTGGTGTTTGGCATACAGTGAGTTTTCCTCCCCGAGCCCGGATCACGGGATGAGCCATCCGGACATTCTGAAGCCAGCGCCCACCACAGGGCCGTCCTACCTTGGCCTCCATGCGGTCCGAGGTCCCTGCCGACGCGGGGGAGGTGGGGGCGCCGGGGTCCTGCTCCTCAGCCACGCACGCGGTGGGCTCCTGTACCTCTTCTGACTCCGGCATCATTGCCAAAGAAAGCCGTTCCCCGGGACTCTGCTCCTGGGGGGGAAGGAGAAGCCATGAGACCGGTGCAGGCAGTGCAGAGGGATCCGACCCCACAAAACCCACACTGAGGCCAGACCATAAAAGCAGCGCACTAGCGGCGTGACGCGCACAATCTGAACACCATGCTGCAGGGAGCTTAGAGCCAGTGTGGGGGAGGGTTGATACCTACATTCCATACAGGCTGAGCACCAGGGAGGAAGGAGGGCAAACCAGAAACCAGCATGAAGGAAGCGTAAGACGAGGAGGACGGCCACCCTGTCAGGTGAGGGGTCAGGCAATAAGCACATGTTCTCTCTGTTCACCTGCTGGGAAAACGACTCATGGAAAGTCAGGGCAATGCCAGCAAGTCACTGCCGCACAGCCTCTCAACCAAAGTGAATCCATCGCAGGCATGGAGATCTCCAAATCCACCAGCAGGTGGCGGCACCCTGCGCGCGAGGGAGCAGCTAACACTGTGCTAGTCTGGCCGCGGCGCGCGTGGCCCGGCGGCCGGCGACGGCCCGCTCCGGCCAGCGGCTGCCTGACTCCTCTTGGAACTCGCGCCCAGGGAGCCAGACGAAGCAGTGAGAGGAAGGAAGAGCCCGCAGAAGCCGACGGTCGTGCGAGCGACGAGGGACTCGCCGTATGTCACGGCAGTCAAACACATAATGAAAGCCACATCAGGAGGGCCTGAGTCACTGCTGCCAAACACAAGGAGGAGGACAAGAAGGCGAGGCTCTGAGGCACTGAGGCTCGGAGGCACTGAGGCTCGGAGGCGCTGAGGCTCGGAGGCACTGAGGCTCGGAGGCGCTGAGGCTCGGAGGCGCTGAGGCACTGAGGCTCGGAGGCACTGAGGCTCGGAGGCACTGAGGCTCGGAGGCGCTGAGGCACTGAGGCTCGGAGGCACTGAGGCTTGTTAACAGGCCTGAGGAGGAGTTCAAAGCTGCTGGGTATTAAGCTCGTCGAGTACTGCCTCTCTGGCAGATCTGCAGGTCTGTCCCGTGCCCCACCCCTCCCTACTTCCCCCCCCTACATGTCATGTGGCCTCCACCTGGCAGAGGCCATCCTTATTTGTGAAGCAGCAAAGGGGTGCGTGAAGTGCAAAGTCAATTTCTCCGTTAGCCAGACGCGCCTTAATTTTGGTTGAGGAAGAAAGAAAGTCAGTGCTGAGGCTGGGATTGAGGACCATTACCTGCTTCTGTATCAGCTCAGAAAAACAGAACACGATCCGTAATCTCCTCTAAGGGGGGAAACATATTTTCAGCCAAGACAGAAAAAACTCTTTGTTCACATTACACATTCAAAGGGTTTTATTATCTGTTGACATGCTGTTCATGTTGCTATCGTTACCCAGCGCTGTGCATATTTATTAACCCCCCATGTTCCTTCCATGAAAAAGATGATTGCACGGTCAGAGATCAATGCCGTGCAAAATGTCTTGGTAATAGGGATATTTTGCCAGTATATACTGAAAAATAATAATGTCACGAAACCCGCAAATATTTAGCAATTTTCTGTTCTCAATGCAGGAGTAAAATAGACTAAGATGATTTTCATACTGTACATGCATCCTGCACACTGACGCACCCTGGTGGTTTGACCAAGACCACAAAAATAGTTCCCAAGGTATTGAGTGCTGCTCAGCTGTTACGGAGATCCGTGTGCGGACAGGACTTATATTACACCAGGAAATGTCTATTCATTATACAGAAAAGAGATGCAGTATCTCTGAAAATAAGGGATCAGGAAAAATTGTTTTTGCATTTCCCACTGTAAAGAATCATGGAGCTACGAAAACAAATGCAACAACCCATACTGTCTGCATTCCTAGTTGTCAGTGCTTTCCAGTTTACTGGATGCCAGTTATATCAGTGTCCAGGGCAATCTCGTTTCCTTTGTCAACAATCGTGCTTTGTCCCCGGAAACTAGCTTTGACAGTGTCCATAGCTACCGGATCCGTCTGTGTTCCTGCTTGCCTGTTATGTCAGTGTTTCCGATTACCAGACACATCACTGTCTGGGATTATGATCTGTATGTGTCCATGGCAACCAGCCTCGTCAGTATCCCTAGTTACCAGCCCTGCCAGGTTTCTGGTCTCTAGCCCTGTCAACACCACTAACACTATCAGTCCCTAATTACCCGAAGGTTGACTCTTCCTAGATTGAAAAATAATTTCTCGATTTCCCTGAAAGCCTCTTTTATTCAGACTTCTAGTGCTTTCTGAAGATATAAACGTGTTAACCGGCGGCACTATGAAGCAGCCCTTCACTGGCAGGCCCGATCTCAGATTACCTGTCACTGGGGGAAAAGAAGCATTACCCTGCGGTACAGCTGTAATTCAGACCTCTCCTGGAATTACTGATTCCAATCACAGAGTCGGGACTGGGTCTGGAACCATGGGTGCTGAAGGTGAGTGTGAAGGCTTTCCACCCTGAAAACCCCTAAAAAAAAGAAGCTCAGTACAGTGCCAGTCAGGGTGTGAAGCACAACTTGAAAGAGCCCAGAGGCCAGCATCCTCAGGGCAGCCAATCACTTCCTGTTTGTTACTTTAATGGTTTCCATTGGTCTAAAGCGACTGATGACTGACAGAGCAGGACGATCCCGCCTACAGTGGATATCAAAGCCCCGATTTCTGTACTGCATGTATCCCAAGGACAGCTTGGCACTCCAGCCAAAGCATCCCCCACCACCGGCACAGTCTTTTGTGGAGGTGTGAGGCTCCTGACCTTGTCAGCATCATCAGATATGCTGGTTTTCTAACGGTGCTTAATGAATATGCTGAGGATTCCGAACCATTAAGCAGCAGCAAATGTTCAGGCTCAGCTTCAATAGGGTAAACAGCTGCTGACATCCCGGGGACCACTGTGACAGTACGAGAGCGACTGTACGAGCAGGGAGCAAATCGGAAGATCCCCGAAACACAATGCAGCAGGCCGACCAGCAAAGAATAAGAGGCAAGATGCTTCCGCTTGGGGAACTTAAATAGGTGACCTCGCGTCAGTTTAATTCATAGCACTTCAAGTCCTTTCAAGCAGATAGGATTAAAAAAAAGAGAAGGTAGAGACACAAACCCATGTTCAAGGTTTTCAGAGGCTGTGTCTCACTACTTGCGGCTTTCGCCCACCAAACTCCATTAGTCACCCAGCCCGTCATTCCTCTGACCTCCATCGCACCGATTTCACCGGCAGGTGGACCTGGGCGCCCTCATCACGCTCCGGCTGAGCCGGCCACGTGGAGGCCAGTGATAGCCGCGTCGATAACCGGAGTCCCTCTCGGACCCGCAGCCGGGCCCCCGGCTCCTCCGCGGCCCAGTGCCGTGACACTGCGGGTAAGTGGGCAATATGCACCTGGCACCGAAGCCATGATTCTGTGACACCCTGTGCCGGGGCCGGGGCTCAGTCTACAGATCTGTGCTGTCCCAGTGATACCAGCTGAAACACCAGAGTGACAAATAAATATAATTAGCCAGTTAACTCATTAAGCGGATTGCATTAACAGCATGGCCAGGTAAGAATGCACCAACACGAGATGCATGAAAAATCACCGCCGGGCACATAAACCCCTCAGACATATTTGTACAATCTACATGCAAACCTGAATATGGAGTTTTGTGGGTGGGGTTAGGGTGAGCATTTCCCTTTGGGGTCAGGAGTCTGTGCTGAGCTGGGGGGCGCAGCAGGAGCACAGAGGCGGGTGGGCGAAGGCGCTTCCGGCTCTGACGTCAGAGAGCGCCTAAGGGCACGCGGGGCCGTCCCAAGCCCCACGCAAAGGGGCTGGGGTCTGGGAGCCTCCACACGGCCCGCCAAGCTGGAGACAGACAGCGTGCACGCAAGCCGCTCATAACACCTCGCCAGGACAGCCCCCACATCCCAGCTTGGTGCCCCCCCAAGCCATTTATTTTGGAAGAATATCCAAGAGGCACCCCCATCATATCCCCATGGCATGCCTCAGAGGCGCAGAGGCACCTGGAGAAGACGGAGGCTGCCCCCCTGAGCCTGCCCTCAGGTCAACCTGCTGGCAAGAACAGAACAAAGAGGCCTCACCCCCGGCGGGACAGAGGCACCCTCCCGGGGAGTCACTCCCCCTCACTTCTCACACGCAGTCAGCCGCTGCCTCTGTTCCCCCTGCTAAGGGAATCAACCGGATGGCTTTTCATCTTCTTTTCTGGGCGTATAACTTTGAATTGGCACTGAAAAACAGACCCTCTGTGATGTGCACGCTCAACCACCGAGGAAGAAATCCAATCCAAAGGATGCAGGAGTGTTTTTTTTTTTTTTTTTTTGGTGTAACGTGTGCCCTATCCACAAAGCCGCAAATGAATCAAACTAAATTTGGCACTTTCAGGTATCCGTACCTCCCAAGCATCGTTTGTAGAGTAGCTGCACGTTCCGTCAAGCCGTTTCCCTGTCAGAACAGGAATGAAAACAAACCCACTGCTGAATTTAGCGAGTAATGCAGAGTCAGTGAGGAAGAAAGCATAAGTCCCAGGCCCCCTGTGGCCGGGGGGCGGGGGGGCGGGGCGGGGAGATGCCCAGTCTACTGGGCCAAATGCTGTCTTTTATTCATTAGCGGATAAATAACGGGGGACGCCGGGTGAGGTGACTTTGATCACACTACAGCAGAATAAGCCACAAAGAGAGCCGCTGCGGATGTGAGCCACCTCTGCCCCATCCCAGCCAGGCGTGCTACCACGCTCTGGGGAGCAAACGGCACGGCCACGGAAGGCGGGGGCTTCCCCATACCAACCGACGAGTCTGCAGGCTCCTTACCAGCGGGGGGCGACAGTGCGAAGTGCAGACTGCCTGCGTGTAGGACCCCCAGCCCTAGGGGGATCATGGGACATCGGCACTTCATTCACAGTCCTGGAGTAGTCCATACAGTAGTGGATCCTTCCATGCATCCATCCATCTATGCATTTATCCAAGCATCCGTGCTGTATAACCAGGAAAAGCTCACAGAATAGCAGCACAGATATTCATTGTAAAAAGCTCTCCCGGAGCCACATGGCTGTCGCGTATAATTATGGCTGCTCCTGGGGCTGCGGGGCTCAGGCAGAATCCCCACGATCTGCCTCCCCACACGGTCCTTCCTGAGTTGTGTGCTCCCTGGCAGGTTATGGGTAAACACCATGCTCCACGCGTTATGGAAGCTCCCCGTGGAAACGCATAGTGCTTGGCTAGGAGCAGCCTGCATGCACAGAGCAGCTCTGTCACAGTCAGACTAACCCCCCCCATCCAAAAAAAAAAAAAACAACAAACAGCTCTATGTTAGTCACCCATAAATCTCAGGGTAAACCCTTTTTAGAGGCAGACCTGTCATCCTACAGCTGACCGCAATTGATGTTTTTTTCAGTGCAGTCTGTCACGGTTCCCCCTTAACTGCCATCGAGGTCTATTAAAAACACAGCCGTAAATATCGGATACATGTAGCATGTCCCGGATCACGATATCATCTCATATATTAAGGGCTTCCCGTGCAAGTACGTCTCCCCCGCTGCGTCACGCCATAAATCGTGCCGGGGATCGGCATTGAGATTAATTACGGCTCTGGGCACGTCCGCCACACTCTGAGTTGGGGCTCCAAACCGCAGTCGATAACAGCGTGTTGCTGAAAAACCACGGTCTGGGGACTGGACAGAATTCATCTTTCCCCCAGATTAAAAAAAAAACAGAGATGCTTTCCCCTGAAATCTGGCAGAGTCGCAGACTGATGCAGCACCGCAAATGAACCACCGAGAAAAAAGATACAGTAAAGTGCTTACCATATATACCCCGCCGAGGTCCCTCTATCAACTCCTTCTTATGGGGATGATGCCAATTTCTGTTCAAAGTTATTCCTCTCTCCCCCAAGAGGCAGTATTCCAGGCAACCATCCGCTCCCTTTTTCTCGCTCACACACACACACACACACATACAGATGCTCAGGCACACACAGACCGGCACCACTTCCACTCCCTCTAAACGTAAGGTGCCGATGTTCTGACTGAACCCGACAAGCTTCCCGCCCTCTGTGACTAGCCGGGCTCGCCGATCCGTGCAGGAGATGGCTATCCCAGGTGTGTGTGTGCAAACATGAAGAGATCTCACATCCTTCTACCCTCTACGTTTCTGCTGTGCAGCACATGCAGGATTCTTGAGGTCTCTCAAGTGTAATAGGATCAACTAAGCTGGTCTCTCAGTGCTATCTACACTCTCTCTCTGCCTGCTGCCTCCACACTGATCTCTCTGTACACTGTCTGCACACTGATCTCTCTGTACACTGTCTGCACACTGATCTCTCTGTACACTGCTTGCACACTGACCTCTCTGTACAGTGTCTGCACACTGATCTCTCTGTACACTGTCTGCACACTGATCTCTCTGTACACTGCTTGCACACTGATCTCTCTGTACACTGTCTGCACACTGATCTCTCTGTACAGTGTCTGCACACTGATCTCTCTGTACAG
>JAODKK010000009.1:0-10164 GCA_026774405.1 Petrocephalus microphthalmus | reverse complement strand
GGGGGGTGGGGGGGGGGTTGCTCGGGAATGCTGCTAATTTTGGCCCATGCACATTTGTTGACTGTTTGGGAAGATTTTTGATACCTTTGGTCAACCCATCGAAAGCCCCATACGGCGAATTTATTCACCAGAGCATAGAGCACACGAAAGACGAACAGAGATCTCCATATATATCCATATAAACTTGAGGAAACAGTGGCCTCTACTGGCTGGTGTTGGAACAGCCTGGACACACTGCGTACTTCTCGCAGTGGCGGCTTCTGTTTATAAGCCTGTTTCTATTTCCTCATTAGTTCTCAGTTTCTTTTACCGCCAGAATGCTGTTGACTGCAGAGGCTGCATGTGGGTCTGGCGGCCGGGTTCTTAGCGTCTCTGTCAAACTGCCTCTTGACATTTGACCTTTAACCTTTCGGCATGCTGGACGGGAAATCGCGTCCAAGGATCTCACAGTCGTGGGAAAGCCTGAGATGGTCGTTCTTGCTGCTGTGTCTGTGGTTTCCGATCATGGGACCTCTTTTCTGAGTGACCCATAGACTGTTTCACACACCATTTAAAAGAATTGTTTATTAGTATTATTAATGCTATTGCTATTTCAATATCCCAGTATTCCTTCATGGATCCCAAGCTTCTTTTCGCCTTTTTTTAGTTTCTCTATTTTGGGTCTGTAACAGAAATGCGAGACGGTCGCCTTTGTGGGTATGAATCAGAGCCACGAGCTCCGTCATTGGGGCTGAGCTGGTATCCCTCCCCAGGAATGAGTTAGAAGCTGGGCCTTATTAGGAGACCAGGCTCACACCTGCCCATCCCGTCCCATGCGGGTCTTGCTGTTGAATGAAGGCGGCTTGAAAAGTTTTAAATCGTAGACTTTCACCCATTTATATAACTGCCGTTTTTTGCTAAAGCATTTCGCCTGACTTTTCCCGCTCAGGCCTACAGCAGCGAGCCTTCGTCTCGGACTCAGTTAGTGCTCTATGACCAGCTTTGTCCACAGAAGTCCGTCTCTGGACCACCTGTGCCACCTTACGCCCTCGGGACAGCTAGAAACAGCTTACATAAGATGGCCGTTTCCTGTCTGGCAGCTTCGTGGGACGTGTGTCAGCAAAGTGGAGGAAATTCTGACTCACGAGTCATTCAGAGTTCTGCCTGTATGCCTCGAAAGAGCCGGATGTCCCCTTGAAACCGGGCCCCCCGTTTCTTTTGATTATGAGCCTTGGGTTCCAGATGTTAACGCGAGGATAACGCGAATGGTCGAGTATTTGCATCTGTTTTTAAACGGAGTTTAAACCAAGTGGTATTCTAAAAAAAAAAATCACTGAAAATGTATATTATTAGGTCAGGTTAATCCCTGAACGAGTTCTTCTGTGGCACCGTTGAGAAACAGTGTCATGTTAAAGTGCAATGAATGTGATATATACCTATAAATATCTATATACATATATATATATATATATATATTTTTGTCCATAATAGTATGGGGAATATAAATGGAGCTTTTAGAATGCTCAATATTTTCTCTTAATCGATATGTTTTTAATTTTAGCTTTTATCGGGTCTGTTACTCCCTGCCTAATTAATTTGAAGAATTGCAGAGTAAAGCTTAATAAATGAATGGAAATATATAGAATCTTAGTTTAATGAGTAATAATTTATAAACTGATTTGTGACCCAGCCCCCTTTATTAGTGAACTGGTGAACTGTGACTGGCTGACTTTCTTTTTAAAGAAAAAAAAAACACACATGGTGCAATATTATCTATTAGATATATGGATTTATTACGATAATTTAATTTACTGTGCAAGACACAATTCTAGATTGTACACGGCGGAGGCGAGAGAGAGTATTATTATTACTGAAAGGAAGAGCGAAATATGACTTTTTGGGTGCTGTATTTTGAAGACTAACATTGTAACGGGAAGGTTGTTGTGTATGTGGTGCTGTATTCAATAAAAGGCATAGAATTTGACAAAAGACTCTTCGGTCCCTTGTTTTCCTGGCCACCTGGATGCCTCGTCGAAGCAGGGAGGGGTTGACCTTATACCCTCGGGACTAACCAGGTGAGTGGCGGAAATGGGCCGGTTCAGGGCAGGGGGACCACCTGAGCCGGCGGGAAGAACCGGCAAAAACAAGAACGCAGAAATGATTACAAAATTGACACTGATAGTCAAGAAGATAGCAGTTAGTGTTCAGCTCCTGTTCCATAGGCGCATGTAGGGCTCTATGACCTTACAGCTATGTTAGTCTGTTTCTCTTAATGTTTTAATCCAGGTGCTTTTGGTGCCATGGCAACTCACATATAAATAAATCAGAATAAGCAAACGGCTGCTCAGTGGGGAGGAGGTCGAGGCCAGTTAGGCAAATAGGAGTTTCGATTTTGTTCAATCCGTTCATTCTTCAGCGTCTGAGGGCAGTGTTTCCCAAGCCGGGCCGCAGGGAGCCCCAGTTCTCTCTCAGCTCCCAGCACACGGCCATCAGGCGCTTGGCTCTCTGCTTCGCCTGGGAGCTGGGAGTGAGCACACATGTGGGCTGTCTGGAGCACGCCGAGGCCCGGCCTGGGAAACACTCGGCTCCGTTTCCTTATTTCCCTATAATCTGGCCACATACTATCTGCTGGGCCGATCACGTCCGCCCGTCCATCCTCGACTCGTAGCTTGGAATGAGCTGGTTCTCGGCCAGCCCTAGTGAAAATTTCTCTTTCTTTTTGGGTCCTATCCAACCTGTCACCACACAACCCCCTGAGCAGGACACGGTTTCCTCCCGATAAGGACGGGATTCTGTTGCCACCCCAAGCGGAGCCCCTTTCAGCCATACATGCAAATCCTGCTGTGAGGCCCAAACATCTGACCATGCACTGCACTCCAGAAGAAACCCTCAGGGTCAGTGCCCTAATGTTAGACACGCCTGCTATAAAAAAGGGGGGGGGGGGGGCGGGACTTTCCTCCTCAGACTTCCTGTGCAGATGAGTCTGGGGCACCTCGAACCCGCTTCCAGTGAAGCCTGAGTGTTTGTGAGAATCTGCTTGAAGTTCGGCTATGCATTAAGAGAGGCTGCCAGTCATATACAACTAAAAACCTATAAAACAACCAATAACTTATAGAAATATCTGTAGGAATCCACTGCATGCAGCCTGGTGTGTCAAAAGCACAGGAGAAACACAGTGCTAAGCTGAAATAGTGGAGACGTTGTGTGTGTGTGGGGGGGGGGGGTACTGAGCATGGCTTTCTGTAGCCTCCCACCCACCTGCTCCAGGGGCCACCATCCCCCGCTGAACCTTGTTTTGTCTCGTCTGCAGTGCCCCCCACCCTCCCCCCGCCCTCTGCCCTGGGAAGAGAAAGGTCATTCAGAAATGTCAGCTTTGCTTTCTCAGATTCACCCCCGCCTCATGCTTCTGTCCTTCAGCCAAACCGTGACACGCCTAAGGGACCAAAACAACCACGAAGGTTTATCAAAACACCTGCATCTGCTGCCTTTGCCTCTGCTGATGCCAATAAAGCTTCTCTGGATTTAACTGGAAGCCAGCAGAATGAGGTGAGGTTTGGCATGAAGTAGGGCAGCTCTTGTCCTGCCCGCTCTAAGGTCTGACACTGCCTCTGTGCCCCGCCAGCATCTCTCTGTTACTCTGAAGTCCCGGGGCTTTGATCTGGAGCCATCCGGTGATGTTGCGGGGCTCCGCGGCTGTGCTGCGGTGTGCTTTTGCAGAAACCCCCGCCGCAACTCAAGCCATTGGGCGAGACAGCCGGGTACCTGAGAGCAGTCTGGAAAGCACCCCGCTGCCCCTCCCGATGTTGAAAATGACAGAGCCAGATCCGGACGCTTTCCTCTGTTGGGGGGGGGTGTGGCAATCCCTGCTGTGCGCCTGGCTGCTGCTGTGTTCATGCGGGATGCCATGCATCTCTCTGTTGGCCAGCTCCGTCCTGGAAGACCATGTCTGTGAAGCTAAAATGATTCATGGTGGAAGCAGGAAAATGCTACATGCTTAAGTCAGTGATAGTTCTGGCTTGACGGCCAGGGTGAAATCGGGTCAACTGCTCAGATGTGCAGTCATGCAGTTGTGCAGGCGGCCCAAGCCGGCCTGGGTGATTGACTGTCTCGCCCTTGCCAGGATCCGCCGATGGCTGAGGTCAATGGCCAAGCAGTGCACCCCAGAAATGCATTCCCAGGCTTTGTTTCGGGCCTACAAAAGCCAATGTAATCCACGGAACGTCTTATTAGACCCGATTAATTCAAAGCAATATTTACCACCTTAAAAGGAAATGTGCTTTTAGATCTATAAGATAGTCTACATCCTGCCCATTAGATATGCCTGCCACTGACGATCGCAGAGGATCCGGTTATCATGTATCTGTGACACAAATACAGAGAGACCTTGTCTGGTGGTTTTAAGGATGCTAAAAATGAAACATAACCAGATGACGCCTTGACGGCACAACTGACCTCAAGCGAATTTCACATGTCAGACCAGATACTTATATTTGGGAAATTACCTGAGGTAAACTAGCTTATAGATACCCTTCTGAAGAATGTTTACCATGCACACAGCTAGGACTACAAGTTTTTTTTCATGCTGAAGTCTTCACTTTGGCTGAAAGCCACAACAATGATTACCGGGAAAGTTCACAGTCTGACTGAAAATCTCTGATGCCACCAGCGTCTTTTTTCAATCACGTGTTTTTTTTTTTTTTTTAATTTCAGCTAAGTTTTGTTTTGTAAGAAAAGGCACTTCGAGTAAATGTGTCAAACTTGCTGCTGCAGCAGCCATACAGACATCGCACGGTCGCTGAAGGACTGAAGAAGAAGCTAAAGGCTTTAGGCTGCGATTCCTCCCTCAAAAAAAAAACAATTCTCTTGGATTTTCCCGACAGACACCTAGGTGCATCAGCAAACATCAAGGTGGCCCATCTGTGAAATATGTTACAGCGTGCACTCTGGTACTTATTTCCAGACCTCTCTCCACGAGTGCTGGGAAACCATGAAACCGTGATGTATGATGATGTTTAGTAGGCCGCTCGCAGTTTCCCTTGACACTTGTTCAGTGCCGTGTGAAGGCCGCTGAGAAGGGCTGGGCTCAGTGGAGTCATGACTACAGTTTAACACGCTGATTCACTTCTAGAAAAAGCCTTAATCTGCACCAAAACTCTCCTCCCAAAATATCAGTTTGCTTTGCACATCTACTTTTTCTGAGCCAACTGTCCCATTTCTGATCAACCCCTTCCTCACCAGCTAGGTCTCTTTAAAAGATGAAAAGATAACATATTTGGCTTCATTAGACGATTCTTCAGTCCAAACTAGATGACACAGAGTCATATTGAAGAAATTGTTACACTTTTCAAATTTTGCATTTTTATTCAGAAACAAGGTTAAAAAGAGTGTGCAAGTAATCTATACTTTCTAGTAGAGGCTCTGCTTTCTAAAATGATTTCTAAAAGACTTCACTATTAGCAACATTTTAGCTTTTGTCAGTGTTATCTTGCTTGTAGGACAGCAAAGTCTCTGTGATATTTTTTTTTTAGGAACAGTTGCAGCAAATGTTTCCTCATTTGCAACATAGACTACGATGGACAAAGGACCATTTCTAAATGACCACACAAAAACAGGGATGAGGTATCCCGCGTCATGTGACGTTTCTCTTTGCGTGTGGTGACGTTATTACTACAACATCCTGTTGTGAAAGTTCCCAGGGCAGTAGAGCTTAAGGGTCTTGCTTGTGGTTTGATTACTCTGCCTGACATGGCTTTTCAACCCATAACCTTCAAGACACAGATCCTTGACCCACACTGCTATTATCCATCCATCCATCCATCCATCCATCCATCCTGACCCAAATTCTCCTGCTTAGGATCACAGTTCATAATATTTTTTTTTATCCATGGTCCCGTTCTGGATAACTGGCTGAAAGATTAATAGACAGTTTAGTATTATTATCCAAGTTCAGGCTAATTAATACAGCTAATACAGAGTGCAGAAGTCAATGGAGCATCCATGCAAAATATACCTGTGTCGCTGACCATACACACGTCTCTGAAGCAGTAGTGAACTGATAGAGACGATGAGAACTGTGTTCTGAGTTTGGGGCGAAACCGAGAATCGGTTATTGACGGATGCACAGGAGGAAGGGTGGCGACTATCTGAGGTGGGGGTGTCCATAGGGACGGAGGGGAGTGAAAGTCTTGTCGCAAATTAAGCAACGCGATTCTGAGAACTATTGCTCCACATCAGGGCTACTGCGTCATTTCCTCTTATGACAAATCTGTGGTTAGACTTAAAAAGTTTTTTCGCGGCGCCGATCATGAGTAGTTACTGCCGAGCGAGCCGGTGTCACCACATGCATGATGCCAGGCCATAGTTACCGTCGGCTCCCAAGTCTTCACCGAGCCCTAGGTAAGTACCATCAAGCAGTACAGCACTGATCCATCAGAGCCTAGAGCACTTGCAGGCCAGGAGGTCTGCTTTTGATGGCTAATATGCGTGTGTCTCCGCGAGCCCATGTGTGCGTGTGTGACACTGCCGGCCGGTGTGTTGGATAAGAGCTCGCATGCATTGGCGCTGAGCGTAGCCTGCTGCTGGCGTTTCGAGGTTAACGTCCTTGCACCGCATGTCAGGTGCGCGGCTCCTAGACTTTGGCTGGTTTTCTGGTAGCGCTATGCTAGCTAGCAAAATTCCCTCATTCCTTCTACCAGGCTACACCGCGCTGTTACCTGAAGGCTATTAGTGTTGCACTTTATCTTGCGATTTAAGCAGATGTCTTATTATGTTCCTGCTATGTTTGAAAGGAGTCGTATAGCTCCAGTGCTGCTTGCACTAGTGACTGGGCATTCACTGGAATCCCAGGAAAGCTGTACTTATGCCCAGTAGACTCCAGCTGTATGTTTTTAATGGGCTGCGTGCCTTATTTATATGTCCATTTGAACAAAGTCATCTGCTAAATAAAGAAATGTAAGTCCTTATATAGTGCAATAAATCAATTATTAATTTAAATGTTGATTATTACTAATGATATTAAATAAATATACGTGTAGTTAGGTCTAGCATCTGCTGCCTTAATTTAAATAAAAGAAATGGTACAGTGAAACAAGTGTCCGTGCAGCATCTGTAACCCTAACATCTGTCTGTAACCCTAACATCTGCATGCTCTTCGCAGCTTTGTGGTTGGTCCTGCTGGTCTACATCAGTCGGCCTGCTTCATGTGGCAGCGAAGCAAACTCTGTTTTACTGAAGAGCGTGACTCTTGCTGATCTAATGAGGAAGAACGCCGGGGATCTCCGCAGGACATATGTAAGTGTGCGTCTTTCGCGGTGCTGGATGTGGCAGCTGTGTCTTGCTCATCTCCCCGATGACCAGTCACCGGCTCTGTAATCCACACAGTGGCTGCCACAGAATAACCCACGAAAGCAGGGGAGACTTACGTGTGAACCTGGACCACTGATCTGAATTTCTCTTTAAGTGAATAACTGTTGCAGAAACTGCTGCTGTCCACTAATATGTTGCATTAGACTAAGCATTTTCGAATGATTTGTGCAAGACAGCACTCTTGTTTGGTAGAAAGGCATATAATTAGACTTCCTTAAATTTATATTTTGCTTGTCTGTTGATTCCTAGATCAGACACCAAGGGGATTTCATGAAGTCGTTCTGTCAGATGCCTGTGGATAATGCCCCAGATCCTGAGATCACCGGTTTCGAACCAGCGGAGAAACTGCAAAGTATATACGCCAAGCTCAAACTGTTCCAGGAACACCTGTCTGTGGTCACAGAGCAGCAGATCCAGCTTCAGGAGTCTACCGACTCACTGCTCCACAAGCTGAGGGGTGCTACAGAGCACCTGGGCAACCTGGCTGGGAATATCAACACAGTTCTGCAGTGCCTGAAGCCCAATGAGCTCATTACGGTGGGATCCGTAAGCGATTTACCGAGGAATACCTTTCAGCAGAAAGTGTACGGCTGTGTGGTTCTGACAAGGCACAAGGAATTCTTGTCTCGAGTTTATCATGAGCTGAAGACCCTCCGGAACCAAGTTGGAAGATGAACCATCAGGTTCCAGAGGGGTTTTCATGTAGCTCCAAAGGACAATTTTGGGTTCCGTTATTATGTGCTTACAGAGCAAAAGTATTATACATTTTTGTATTTGTATTTATTTTATTTAATTAATTTATTAAAGTGAGCTGAATATATATTGATACTGTGGACCGGTCACTAAAAACAATTTATTGCCAGCTTGCTTTGTGCCACAGTTGATGTTTTATTAATGGGTGCATTTGTTGTAAACAGGAAGTGTTGGTGAGTGTCTTGGGAAATTGTTGGCTTTTTGTTTGTGCCATTGCTGGCTATCATTGGCAGCAGGCTGTCAATAAATAGAGAACATCCTTTCTTTTAAAACAAGCTCTCATCTGTTTTGTTACAATACAACCCACAAACCACCCTGTGCCACAATATTCAATTTAAATCTGTTTATTTTGATATAAAATGATTATGAATTAGAATAAGAATGAGCTGGTGACTCATATAGGCACAAGGGGGCACTGTTCTCCCTAGGGCAAAATATAGGTGAGGCTGGGTTTGAGGTAAGGGGCTGCATACTCCTAAGACTACATTTGAAGACTGAATGTGTCACAGCGATGTGAAAGTACTGTCCCATTTCGAAGGCTCCTTCAAATACGGCCCAGAAATACTTCTTTCTTTTGCCCAGTTGTGAAGGATCCACCTGTTGAATCCTTTGAATCCTAGCAGCAAATTCATTGTGCAAACCTTCGAGGACGCAGCCCTCAAAAACTACATAGACCAGGGGTGCAGGAGAGATTTTTGAACTCAGGAGGACCAAACCATAAGCTAGAGGTCTCAACTTTTAGACTTATCCAGCCATGATCAGGGTCTCTATGTACCTGGGGGGGGGGGGGATGTGTCACCACCGCCATCTACTCCCCTGACATAGACTGTGTCCTTCAAAGGATACAGCCCCTGAATTCGGACACAACCATGGTCTCCAAGGAGTTTAGGTGTCATTGTTAGGACTGGCTTCAAGGCGAGCAGATGTTGTGTCTTAAATGTCTAGGTTACCCTCAAGCCATTTTTAGCATACTCACTCCATAAATTACATGGCATCAGCTTTAGCACTGGTTTTTTGATAGTTAAGAATGCAGTTTTCTACACTGCGTGAGGCAACTTGTTTCCCTGTAAGCAATCTAGTTTTGGGTACCCAGAGTCAACGTGCTAAAAGTTTTGATCTATCCCTTGGCTGAACACTAGCAACTTTTCGGAAAATGCTAACAACTACAGATACTCCCCACTTTATGATGGGTTGACATATGATATTTCGGCTTGACGATGCTACTTTCTACTGATGCAGCATCCACACAGCTTCCAGGCTCTGCGATCGTGAGCATAAACAACACATACAGTGTTTTTTCTGTGTTTAACCAAATGCTCTTCCATCCATCCATCTATCCATTCGCTTATCCGGGGTTGGGTCGCGAGGACAGCAGTCTAAGACGTCCAGACCGCCCTCTCACCAGCCACCTCCTCCAGCTCCACCAAGGGATACCAAGGCTTGTATTCAAACTTGTATCAATTTACTTACTTTTAAAATACTGGTATTTATTTAGCTAGAGTAAATTTATTTACTGTAATCAGTGAAAATAGCTATTTACTTAAGTGTCATACTTATATTCTATATACTTGCATCTTTCTCTTACCATGGGTTCATTGGAATGTAATTTGGAAAAACATCAAAACAAAAGATGTGCAAGTGAAGACCTGGGCATCTTCCACAAGGAGGAACGTGGAAATCTTGACTGAGGCGAGCAGGCGGACAGCAGGAGAACAAGGACAGGTCCACTCAGCCCTGGTCATGTGATCTAGCTACTCAGCCAGGTGATTGTTGCTCACCCTGTGCTGTGTCCTGGTTTGTGGCAGTCATGTGAGTGTTACTTCCCTGAATCCAGGAGCGTTATGATGTGGAAAGCACAAGCTATCCTCTGCACACAATTGTCTCTGGGAGCTCAATTATAGCATGGTCAAGAAATCTGCACACCATTACAGAAAGCTCTACTAATGTCACTTTGCTATCCACACTGCTAAAATGTCCATGTACCGCTAAACACACAGCCCATGCTAATGTAACTCTGCTAGCAGCACCGCTACGATGCCTAAGTACTGCTAAATAAACAGCCCATGC
>JAODKK010000008.1:24208186-24219201 GCA_026774405.1 Petrocephalus microphthalmus | reverse complement strand
CTCCTGTGATGCCTCTCCTTCCTTCCCTGCTGCTGTACCACTGCTGATCTCAAGCACCCCAAGCCAGCACCTGTCTGCCCCATATAGAGACAGAAATTTCATCAGATGTTTCCCTGCTGCTCTAGGTGGGACAGAACAGCATGGTGAACAGTGGCCACAGCGTCCTCCGTAGATCTATTAGCCCTGTAGGCAAACTGGTGCTGATCGAACGAGGAAGGAATGAAGGACATGATATGGTTCTTGATGAGCTTCTCGAAGCACTTCATCACCACAGGGGTCAGTGCTACTGGCCTGTAGTCATTAAGACTAGTGATGGTCTGTTTCATGGCCAGAGGCACAATGACGGAGGATTTCAGTCAGGGTGGCACGGTGGACTGGGACATAGACTGGTTGAATATCCTGGTGAAGACCCGAGCCAGTTGGTCTGCACAGTCCTTCAGCACATGTCCTGAGATGCCGCCAGGTCCAGCTGCCTTCAGTCTGCAGAATGTGCCTCACCTTGTGCTCCTCCACTGTGTGGGTTATATGGGGCTGTTATGGGTTCCTGGATGAGGTCCAGCTGCCTCTGGTGGTTTCACCTCAAACCGGGCAAAGTAATGGTTTAGGTCCTCCCCCAGTAATAAGTCACCTTCCACAGCTCCAGAACTGGTCCTGTAGTTGGTGATATGCTAGACACCCATCCACACCTGCCTGTTGTTGTTGCCGTCTAGATCTTCCTCAGTCCTCCTGTAATCTGACTTGGCTTCTCGAATGCCCCTCTTCAGATTGGTATGGGCTGTGCTGTAGGGAGCCTCGTCACCAGACGTGAAGGCGGTGTTCTTCTCCTTCAGCAGTCTCTAGACCTCTCTGGTCATCCATGGCTTCTGATTGGGGTAGACTCTGGTGCTTTTATCCACTGTGACAGTGTCTATGCAGTTCTTAATGTAACACAGCACACTGTCACTGAACACCTCCAAGTCTAAATGTTCAAAAATGTCCCAGTTGGTCCTATTAAAACAGTCCCGCAACTGCTGTGAGGCTCCATCTGGCCAGGCTTTAACTGTCTTGGTGCTGTTTGGAATGGTTTTCTATTGTGAGATGTATGCCGGGATTAAAAATAGTGACGTGTGGTCAGAGTGGCCCAGGTGTGCCATGTTTTAAGAATTTTATTTCAGGAAGGTTCAATTGCTTGTGATATTTTCAACTAGGTTGTGATATCCAGAGAGCAAACAGGAGGCAGACCCCGTGTCGCAGGAAACCAGGGGTTTTTATAGAAGAACAAATCCAAACAAATCCAAATCAGGGAGCGATAATCGTGGTCAGGATGGATACAGAAGGTGAAGTCAGCCGGTGAAGTCAGTCCTACATGCAAACACAGGACAGGAGGATGGCAAGGAAGGTATATCGACGGAGATGGGTCAGGTGGAGAGGTCAGGCAAGGAGGACCAGGTAGGTTAGGAAGGCACGTCAAGGCAGAGGGCAGGAGAGGCGAGACGAGCAGGGAAGATGCAGCAAAGGGACCGGGAAAGACAGGAGACAAAAGAATGCTTGGTAATGCTCCGGATCATGGCAACAATACTTCATGTATTCTGCTGTGATCAACCTGCTTATAAAGCTGAGCTAATTGGGGGTGATCGCCTGAAGTCGTCATGTCCTGCCCATGTGGGCGTGACATAGGTGGCACATGCTGAAGGGCCTGGTCACCACCCCCTGTCTTTATGTCAATTTTCCACTGGCACTCCTTAACTACCCAACAAAAATCGCTTTATAGCCCTACAGGGCCTGCATAAATCAACATTACAACTATAATTTCTGAAAAATTCTGCTACCGTTGCATGTTAATGTGGTTTAGCATAAATGTTACAACCATGCTACTTCCATTGGAAGCATATGACAGCTACCGTGTTTTTCCGAAAACAAGACGGTGTCTTATATTAATTTTTGCCCCAAAAGACATGTTAGGGCTTATTTTCTTATTTTCCCCATGTACAACAAACTATAGTACATTTACTGGTGATGTAATGCAATGCAATTTTATTTATATAGCGCATTATCACAACATTACATTGTCTCAATGTGCTTTACATTTTCTCTGCCACATAAAGACCCCCCAGTGAGCAAGCCAAAGGTGACAGTGGCAAGGAAAAACTCCCTAGGAGGGAGAAACCTCGGGTGGAACCAGACCCAAAGGGGGAGCCCATCCTCCAGGGGCCAGCAGAGGAGTCAATCAAACAAAACCAAACAAAACGAAACAAGAACATCTGCATGAGGTACAATGAGCTAGAGACAGTTAAGATTAAGTGTACGTCCCGCAGTGTGAACATCAATGAATAACCGATAAATACATACAATAAAAGTGCCACAGTATTCCCCAGGCCATCTCTGTGTGCTGTAAAATCCTTGAAAATGAAGAGGTCTTGCACCCAGACGGCAGTGAACTGTTTGTGCGCTTCCAGAGATTTGTAGTTTTTAAACTTCAAAAGTGTATGCAAAACTTGGTAGTTGACAATGTCGCCATAAGTAAGTTGAGGTAGCGCGCCAGGATCCTTTGTCCATTTGTTCGCTGGCATCTAGTAAGGGTCGCCAGTGTTGATTGCTGGTAACTTCTGCAAATACATTTGCTTGGCAGCGCAGTTCAGTTTCTCACTGTTTCGCGTTCTCCATCTTTGCGATTCTTCCAATGTGAAGATCTGGGGCGCGTTTCCCAAAAGCATAGTTGCTAACTACGATAGCGTCTTATATGGTTAGGACCATGTAAATGAATTGAACTATGTTAGTTGCTCACGGGAGCTTCTGGGAAACGCACCCCTGTTATTTGTGTTCTTCTGAATATGGTGCCAATACCCCATGATTCAATGTGATAGTGACGTAACTCCACGGCCCGATCCATGGGATAGTAACTAGGACTTATTTTTGGAGTAGGGCTTATATTACGAGCATCCCAAAAAAAATCATGCTGGGGCTTATTTTCGGGGTAGGCCTTATTTTAGGGAAACACGCTATTTTTATAGCATGAATCCTTATACAAATGTAGATGCTAAATGATGTGTAGGATATTTTGGTAAATTAGTAAGAACCGTGTAACTGAAAATTTCTGCTGTGGTAGCAGCAGAAAGGTAACAAAAAATCTTCCTAGGACCAGGGTTTGAGTCTCCGCCATGGCTCCATGTGTGTGGAGTTTGCATGTTCTCCATGTTGTCGTGGGGTTTCCTCCAGGTACTTTGGTTTTCCCCCCACATTTCAAAAATATGCTGAGGTTAATTGGAGTTACCAAATTGTCCACAGGTTTGTTTGTGAGAGTGAATAGTGTGTGGCTGTGCCCTACGATGGGTTGGCATCCCATACTGGGTTGTTCCTTGTTTTTCACCCATAGCCTCTGGGATAGGCTCCAGAACCCCCACAACCCTGAATAGGATATGAGGTTACAAAAAATGGATGGGATTGATAAAGGGGCATATCCTTATAGACATTTTCCAAATTAATGGCTGCCTACTTAATTATTATATTTTTAAACTAAATAAATAGTCAACTACTCACTAAACGTTATACTAGCAATTAGAAGAGACCTAGCCAGTAACTCAGATGGATGTCTGCTTCTAAGCAATACTAACCACATAAGATAACTTCCAAATAGTGTCTGAAGGTAAGATAGTATAGTATACCTTTCACGTAAATTCGTCTCATATGACCATCTATAAAAAGCATAATTAAATCTGCATTCCTTTAACCAGCTTGTTTTATAATGGAACTTTGAACAATGATTTTGTGCACCGAAATTCCAATTTCAGTTTTCTCTTTGTCTTTGTATCGAAATCTCAAAGCTTTTATTGGAAACTAACCACTATATGGCAACGGCGGATAGACATGAAACATGGATATTGAGATACAGTGTTAAGCCGGGGCGGGTCTTTCTATGGGGCTGGGCGTGGGCTGCAGCGTTCTCTCTCTCCGTCGCTCTCTGCACATTGTTCGCGGCATTCTGACCTCACTGGGAGCAATGAGTACATGTTCAGTGACTAGGGCATTTTCGGCGAAAGAACTGGCCAGAGACGCCTGCAAGCGGGGGCAGCTGAATTTATAGCTGTTCCGACGGTGGTTGGGAATCTCCAAGAAAAAAAAGAAGGAGAGGAAAAGACCGAAGAGCTGGATGTGTGTGTCTTCCGCCGGGTTTGCCTGCTGAATAGCACTCCGCCTACCTCCAGAGGATCGGAGCGTTTCTGCAAATTAGAGGACCCGTCGCTGTTTATGTAAGTAAGCGTCGCTTTGCAGTCTCCCGGCCACGACGCCGTTAACTAAACAGCTGGGCGCGTTTTAATGTTTGGTCAAACCTGGTATCCGTATTTTGGAAAGGGCTTTTTGTCAGTGGAAATGACGGATCGCCGGCGCCTGATAGCATAACACAATTGGTCGCGACGTCGAAAATGCGGCACGTCTTTTTATTTCTGGGTTATAAGTTAGTATTGCGCACAGTGATCTGCTAAATTGTGATCGACGCACTTCTATATAAATTGAGTAAGATTGAGTATGGCCCCACCCCTCTCAAGTTAAATTGCACACTGAATTTGGTAGTTATTATCTGAAAACTTAAATGAATGCTTACACGAGAACTAGCCGAATCTTTATTGTTAGAGATACATATTTTTATTTGCATGCGGCAAATCAAGATGTTGATTTTGCACATTTGCAGTCTTGGTGAAAATCTTTATCGAATAATTTTTGCCAGTTCACGTTTTATTTGACCTTATTCTTGATTGCGGCTGGCTATGTCAGTTACATGTAAGCTATTCGGGGGTAACGCCCCGTCACAGTAAAACTGAAAGCTTGAACCGCGGAAGTCGCATTCCAGTACTGGCGTTTGATTTCCACCAAGATTTGTACCCCTACTGTTTTTAAATGTCTGCTTATGTTCTCTCTCTCTCTCTCTCTCTCTCTCTCTCTCTCTCTCTCTCTCTTTGTTTTTAAACACACACGTTGCTTCTGGTCGCCTCGTCTATTTAAAGCTCAGGTTGATTTAAAACAACGTGCCACATACGTTTTTATATGGATGATATTGCCGTTGACAAATAGAATTATTTATATAGGCATAAATAAAACAAAAGAATACGCGTGATGTAACACGTCGACCGTTGCCGATGGCATCATTTTCTTTTGCTGTTTCTTGTTAATCCATATGATCTTTATGTTACATGGGGCTGATACGTTGGTATATCTTCAATGCCTCCCTAAATATGCAGGTGGTTGTTGGATGTGAGAGTTTATAGTTTATTGAGGAGTGGTCATTCCAAGTAATTTCTCTAGGTTATGTAATTACAGAATTTTCTGTTGTCATTGTCACAATATTTCAGATTTTCTATTGCATATATCGGTAGTTTTGTCCGTTTCCCCTTAATTGCTCACTTTGTGCAGAACAAAGCTTAAAAGTGTCCTCATCAAGATCAAGATCTTGCTGCTAACTTTTAGATGAGGTCTGTTCATCAAGGCTTCCGTTTTCTCTTGCCGCCTTCGGTCTGTAAGCTAACACAGCCTGGTGATCTCTAGGCCTTGTGACAATAAATCTAGACATTTCTCATTTGTGGTTCCTCTGGAATAGCAAGCTTCCCATTCATATAAGTCCCTCTGAGCCTCTTTTGAGAAACATCTCAAGACATTTTTCCTGGGATCGCTTTAACTATAACTGTACTTGTACCCAAAGTTCCTTGACAGCTGCATGTGTGTGATGTGTGATGTGATCTCACTTTGCGTGTACTTCACTTTGGACAAAAGCGCCTGCTAAATAAACCTGAAACGTATACGAACAAACTGCTAACCATATATTTTATCGCTATCTCAACTAGCATCCTTAAAAAGGCCCTTAAGAACATTTTTATTGGTTTTATTGGCAAAAATGTTGTTTGGATGGACCCTGGAATGTAATACGATATTTAACTTATTTCATATAAGTTTCTTCATTCGAAGGACAGACTGGGAGAGATTTTGTACATTCAGGGAGTCTGTGTGGGTAGGTAAGCTCTTAAGAGATTTTTCTAGCAGCCAAAAGTGATGGAAAAATCTCACCTTTTTTGGGAGCTGCCTGGAAGTGTCCTCCTCGCGTTATTAAAACAGACCATTGATGACAGGGTTTCTTAAAGCTGAAATGCTTTAAGAAATGTGACATAAAGAGTAATACAGCTTCCATATGTTTGTGTGAATTGTGATGGATTGATTTTGAAACTCATTCATCTACTGTATCCTTCTTCTAACAACTTGTCTTAGTTAGGGTTGCAGGGGGCCTGGAGCCTATCCCAGGCAGCATAGAGTTTTTGAAGCTCAGAGTATTTAAATGATTGGCCATGCTGTTTTCAAACACATTTTTTAAAGCTAGAAAAGGAGATTAACCCCAGAACTGGATCAATTCACTTATCCTTTTTATGTCAGATATTTGTGACACAGCTCTGAAATATAATGTTTTTTGTTAGTCTCCACTTTGACATCTAACTCATAGTCCAGTAAGCTGTCCAACCTTCATTTCTACATGACCTTTTTTTTCAAAAAAACACTGAGTATGCAAGAGCTTTTCAGTAATTATTAACTGAGCAAAGCTATCTCTTTGGTGTTATGGATTACTGGATTACAGGAAGACCTATATGTGGCTCTGGAGACCCAGAATTGTATGGCCCTACTTTGACGCAATTTCTAATTTCTCTGCTTTTGGAATTAGATTCTTTCCTTTCATCTTCTTTATTTTCAGAGGTGAATGTGCATCACAGACAGTGGAGTGCAAAAACTGATACATTTTTCTCAAATCTTATATAGGTCTTCCATGTTGGGGCAGTGGTGGGGTAATGGTTAGGGATGCGAATTGTAAGGTTGCCGGTTCAAGTCCCTGAACTGCAAGTACCACTGAGGTACCCAGTGAAGGTACCGCCCCCAAGCACTGCTCCCCAGGTGCTGAAATAGCTGCCCACTGCTGTGTCACAATGGCACATGGGTTAAATGCAGGAGACACAATGTCGATGTTGTCCACTGTGTGCTGTGGTGCGTCAACAATGACAGTTAATCATGTTTATTGGTTTATATAATATAACACTTTTTCCCAGTTGATTGTTGCACACAAATTAAGTGAAAGCTTTCCGGACCTCCTTTGTAATTGAATGAAGCTTCAGAAAAATGTCCATATCTATACTGATCACAGCAGGAGTCAGTCACTTGATCACAGATAGCTGTGTTTGAGGCTGAATGGTCTAGTATTCTAGTATTATGAAAGGAGACACTGGACTGCAAAGCTAGTATATATTGTGTTTTCCTGAAAATAAGGAAAATTAATAGTGTCTTCTATTAATTTTTGCTCCAAAAGACTCGTTACGGCTTATTTTCGGGGGATGTCATATTTTCCCCATGTACAACAAATTACGGTACATTTACCGGTGATGTGAACATCTGCATGAGGGACAATGAGTCTTTGTGTACGTGCCGCAGTAGTGTGAACATCATTGAATAACCGATAAATACATATACATACAATAAAAGTGCTGTAGTGTTCCCCAGGCCATCTCTGCTATCCTGTAAAATCCTTGAAAATTAAGAGGTCTTGCACCCAGCCGGCAGTGAACCGTTTGTGCGCTTCAAGAGATCTGTAGTTTTTAAACTTGAAAAGTGTATGCACTGATGCCAAAAATTTGGTAGACAATGTCCCCATAAGAGAGCTGAGGTAGCGCGTTGGGTCCTTTATCCATTTGTTCACTGGCATCTCGTAAGGGTCGATGTTGTTGATCGCCGCTAACTAATGCAAATACATTTGCTTGGCAGCGCACTTCAGTTTCTCACTGTTCTTCGCGTTCTCCATCTTCGTGGTTCTTCCAGTGTGAATATCTTGGGTGCGTTTCCCAAATGCATAGTTGCTAACTACGATAGCATCTTACGAGGGTTAGGACCATGAGTCGAACTATGTTAGTTGCTAACTGGAGCTTCTGGGAAACGCACCCCTGTTATTTGCTTTCCTCTGAATATGGTGCCAATACCCCATGGTTCAATGCGATAGTGACGTAACTCCATGGCCTGGGGCTTATTTTGGGGGTAGGCCTTATTTTAGGGAAACACGCTATTTTTATAGCATAAATCCTTATACAAATGTAGATGCAAAATGATGTGTAGGATATTAAAAACCGTGTAAATTAAAATTTCTGCTGTGTTAGCAGCAGAAAGGTTAAATCTGGCTAAATCTTCTGGCAAAGCAACAAAAAATGACGAGCATCCCGAAAATCATGCTAGGGCTTATTTTTGGGAAAACACATCATGTGATCAGACAACCCTGAATTTGAGGCAAAGTACTTATTTTTAAATTATTCTTAATTTTTTGAGTTTGGAAACTAGCAGTGTACAGTATAGATTAACCCTGATGAACCGGTAGCAAACTAATATTAGTTTAAGTAATATGGCTTAACAGCTAGTCAACTAGAAGGAACTTAATGTTATTGGCTACATGTTTGTGTACATGTAAGGATTTCTGGCTTTTTTCCCTTTCAAATTTATGCCTATTTTTGCAGCAAGAGTCTGACTCGAGCAGTGTTCCCATCTTCATATTGCCTGCCAAGCCATACAGAAAATCGATCAATGAAAGCACCTACAGTGGACATAAAAAATGTATACATTCCTGTTAAAATGCTAGGTTTTTGTGATGTAACAAAATGAGACCATGATAAATCATTTCAAAACTTTCCCCACCTTTAATATGACCTATAGTCTGTACAATTCAATAGAAAAACAAACAAATTTGTTAGGGGGAAGAGTATAAAAAAACATACAGTAAGCTGGTTGCATTTATGCCCTTAAACTAATACTTTGTTGAAGCACCTTTTGATTTAATTATAGCATTCAGTTTTTTTGGGTGGGAGGTCTGTCAGCATGCCACATCTTGACTTGGTGATATTTGCCCACTCTTCCTTGCAAAAGCGCTCCAAATCTGTCCTATTTTGAGGGCATCTCATGTGCTCAGCCCTCTCCAGGTCACCCCACAGATTTTAAATTGGATTTAGGTCTGGGCTCAGGCTGGGCCATTCCACAACTTTAATTTTCTTCGTTCTGAAGGGTGAAATTCCTCATCATCTTCAGTTATTTTAGCAGACACCTGAAGCTTTTGGGACAAAATGGACTGATATTTGGAACTGTTCATAATTCCCTCCATCTTGACTAAAGCCCCTCTTCCAGCTGAACAGCCCCAAAGTATGATGCGCCCACCTCCATTCTTCACGGTTGGTATGGTGTGCTTTTGGTGATGTGCAGCGTTCTTCTGGTGCCAAATATACCTTTTGGAATTGTGGCAAAAGACTTCAACCACAGACCATAACACATTTCCCCATGCTTTTGGGAGACTTGATGTATTTTTTATTTTTTTTCTTTTGCAAAATTTAGCCAGACCTGGATGTTTTTCTTTGTAAGTTTTTACGTAGTGTTGACATATGGAGAATATGGGAGATTGTTGTCATGTAATTCTCAATCAGTACTTGCCAGAAATTCCTGCAGCTCCTTCAGTGTTGCTGTAGGCCTCTTGGCTGCCTTCCTGACCATTTTCATCTTGTCTTTTCATCAATTTTGGAGGGATGTCCAGTTCTTGGTAATTTCACTGTTGTCCCATATTTTCTCCATTTCTTAATGACTGTCTTCACTGTGTTCCATGGCATATGGCTAATATTGTGTAAATGTTTTTGTACCCTTCTCCTGACTGATATCTTTCAACAATGAGATTGCTTCGATCCTTTGTAAGCTCTCTGCAGACCATGGTTTTTGCTGTAGCATTCAACAGAGCAAAAGTCAGGAAAATCCTACTGGGACACTAGAACTTTTGGGGGTTAATCAAAGTCACTTTAATTGATGGCAGATGTGTACCCAAAAGACTGAATGCTGTAATTAAAACAAAAGGTGCTTCAACAAAGATTTTGGAACTAGCAACCAGCTTGAACGTTTATTCCCCCTAACAGATTTTCAGTTGAATTGTACTGGTTATAGGTCACATTATAGGTGGGAAAAGTTTTGAAATGATTTATCATAGTCACATTTTAACAGGGGTTATATACACTGTATGTTCTGTTTCTTAGTTTAATGCAGCTACTTTATGGCACTTGTATTCAGCTACCTGAATCAAAAATCTAATTCCATACTCCTTATATACTCCAGTGCTGATGTAAATGCCTCTCTTCCTCTTTAAGTTAGTCTTCTATGGGATAATTTGTTTTTTAGCATGTTATGATTGGGAGGTGAGTATTTCCCTAGTTTGCAGTGTTGTAAATATGAATGGATTGTGGTGCTGCCTTTAGCAAAACAATACGTAAATGTGGGCCTGTGCCCAAATGGAACAGGCATGAAACTTTAACATTAAGATCGGAGGCATTAGCGTAGCCTTGCTTAATTTTATTGTCAAGTGCCTGAGCTGTTCCAGACATAGTGTGATGATTAAGAGCTAATTAAGGTCCTTCTGGGCGAAGGCGCAAACTAGTAATATGCAAGCCGGCTACTTGTGTGCACACTGGTTAGTGAGCTTCTGGGACGTTATGTATTTCTTTTATTAAGCATTCTTCTGCATCTGTTTGGTTGATCTGCTATACTCTCTCTGGTTTGTGTAAATATCTGAATATAGAGGCCATATTTCAGCCGGGTAATTCCCCTCCCTGTCAAACTACCTGCCTCAGGAAGTTTCAGGTGTTTTTTATTGTTTGGTTTTGGTTGTGCTGTAGTAGGCGTTGAGTTGGAATCAGAACGAACCTCAGGTCTTCAAGGTTAAAAGGGAATTGACTTTGTAGACTTCAGTGGGTAAAAATAGCAGTGGTAAAATTCAGATAATTATGGGCTAGAGGTTAAGCAATACATTCTGCTTCCAGCTCTTTCTCTCTTTTCTCTTCAGATTTAGTAGGCTGAGTCTCAATAATTAATATTTGATCTTCATAGAAATGGAAGAGAAAAGGTTCAAAGCCTACCATGTATGGAGAGATACACTCACCTAAAGGATTATTAGGAACACCTGTTCAATTTCTCATTAATGCAATTATCTAATCAACCAATCACAT
>JAODKK010000008.1:24013924-24032117 GCA_026774405.1 Petrocephalus microphthalmus | reverse complement strand
AGCAGGGGTCTGCTGGTTCTGTTATGCTGTGGGGGACATTTTGCATGCTTGGTTTGGGTCCACTTGTCTCTAGAGAATGGGTGGGCAATCTTATCCAGAAACGGCCGCTGTGTGTTGGATTTTTGCTGCAACTCCCTAATTAGGCTACTAATTAGAGGACTGATTGGCCGAAGAGTCATCACACCTGGGTTTAAACAGCTGACCAAGAGGTTATCCCCAAAACCTGCATACACACTGACCCTTTCCGGATAAGATTGCCCACCCCTGCTCTAGAGGGATGGGTCATGGCAGCATTGTGTGGATGGTAAAGTTAGCAATATATCAAGGCATGCATGGGCTGAGATTAAAATAATGTCTGGATGAGAATTCAGTGTCCGAGCTCAGCATGAGACGTATGAATTAGGCTGGGACGAGAATGGATTGAGTTCATAGAGAGAGCTCCCAGACTTCTCTCCCCGAGTTCAAAGAGACGCAAAAGTTGAGAAAATCTGAGAATTATTTTGGACCTTGATGAAATCTCCTTTGACACTTAAACAGAGTCTTATTTGAGATTTTGCACATCTTTTTGCTCTGGAGAAAAAAAATGAGAGGCAGGAAAAATAAGCCATAGTCTCATTCTGGTCTCACACCTACCTCATAGTTGTCTAGGAGAAATAAAGGAAACATATTTGAGAGCTCATTTCTAATTTTCTTTTCCTCTGGGTTAGCAACAGAAGCCGCATTTAGACGCTCATTCTGACATCAGACTTAGCCTTCATAGTTCCATACCTTTGGGCATCGAGGTCTGTTTTGTTTGTTCCTTTCGTTTCTGTACTGGCCTGAAGGTCGAAGATAAATTCAAACATGCAGTCACCCTCAGTGGGGTCTGTGGCTGCCACCCGACAAGTCATGAAATTGCTGCTCAAGCAACCATTTACTAAGTGCTTTGGAATTTTATCTGGGCATACGGATGTTTTCGGCCGCGCAGGAGAAACCTTTCATCTTTATTGTGACTCTGCTATTTTCTGTGAAAGAAAGTAGCAGGCAGCTAACTTCAGTCACCATGCATAGCCACAAATTTTTGCTATAAATTTAAAGTAGTTTCACAGCAAAAACAACCTTTTAATAAACTCTTCTGTCCAGTTTTTGTCAATAATTATTAGAATATGTACCGGCCTGATTTGTGTAAGAGGGTCTTATTCATTTATGTAACCCAGTCATTTATGTGGCTAAGGGTGGGGTTCTCCCTTTACATTATTGATGTTGTGCCCTAAGTGGAGATGATTGTGAGACTCTTCTTTGTATTCTATAGACTTGCCAAAAGATCGTGGTTTGGGAACTTTATCAACTTGGAAAAGGAGGAGCAAATCTTTGTGGTCATCAAGGACAAGCCCTTGAGTTCCATCAAAGCTGACATCGTGCACGCCTTCCTTTCAGTAAGGCTTTATGTCTGTATCTGCAGCACCCTCACTCTGCAGCCTTCAACACTCATCTAAATTTTATGCTCTGTTGATCTTCATATAAACATTTCTTCACTTTCTATTTGGTCAGCAGCTTCAATGCCAGCTACACAGTTGTCGATATCTGTTTATAGTTCTTTGGAATTCTATGATGCATTCATTTGCATGGTTTCCATTTTGCTGCTGACCTCTAAGTCATGTGTGGGTTTAACACCATTGCATATTGTAAAGATGACCTCAGCTGTGTGCTGCTTCTGGAGGAGCAGCTATGTTTTGTGGTACTGGGAGAAGCTTCGACATGTCATGTTATGAGTTTGCTGCCATCAGCTTTACTAAACCTCTGCAGAGTTGCTTTAATTGGTTGCTGTTCATCCCAGCTGCCTCCACACCTTCCAGATTTGTGTGTCAGGTCTAGAAGCAGCTCTGGCATTTGGCAGTATAACTAACAAATTAATCAATTATCTTCTGTTGTATGTGAATTTGAAATATGATCCCAAGCCACACTAACAAGCTTCCTTCACTATATAAATATCCTGTTTTGTCATGCTCTCCAGGTGTCTGCCACCTTTTGTGTAAGTGGTGTTGTTTATCTTTCCCCCCGTGTTTCCTTAGATCCCCAGCCTCAGCCACAGTGTGATCTCGCAGACAAGTTTCCGGGCCGAGTACAAGTCCACGACCGGGCCAGCAGTGTTCCAGAAGCCCGTCAAGTTCCAAGTAGACATCACCTACACCGAGAGCAGTGCTGCACAGAAGGAGAACGGCATCTACTCAGTCACCTTCACACTGCTTTCAGGTAACCATGGGGACTGAGAGAACCATACTGTGACATCACTGCCCCTAGCAACAGAGACAAATGCTGGACAATTTATTCCATTGTCTTGAGCCTGAGATGTCATTTCATAATATCCGTTCTGCTATAAACACTCTGCTCCACAGGGTAGCATTGAACCAGTCTCTGGGGAAAGAAATGTTGTTGAGTAATTACCAGCTCGCTGTGTCTTTAAATCTCCCTAATCAACACTGTAGCCCAGAAAATCTGCTTATTCTACCCGCTTCCATCACCTCAAACTTAACATCTATTTTTTTTGTCTGTTTACCAAAACACAGAGCTCCTTATCTCCTTATTAAACAATCTGGTAGGATTATTTTTCTGAATGCAAAATTCAGGGTAGGAAACTTCTTATTAACAATGAACTAAACTTAATTGTTCATGCATGAAAAGCACAGTAATAAATATTAAATGTTGTTGACTGAGTGGTTATTTGCCTCCATTTTAACATAGAACTGACAGTTTTTTGAGTAGTTTAGGTTGCATACCTTGGTCATGGGGATAGAGCTAACAACCCCAGGCTGTACTGCCGCGTCCTTACCCATCATGCATTTCCCGTCCATATGTGCATCCTCTGAATGCTTCCCCACTTGGTGTTCACCTGCAGGACCCAGCCGGCGTTTCAAGAGGGTGGTCGAGACAATTCAGGCACAGTTGTTAAGCACACATGAGCAGCCCGGGGTTCAGCAGCAGTCTGGTGAGTCACGTAGGCCACCCCAGTCCCCTGCCCCACACCTTTCCACTTTCTTGCAAGGCATTCTCTGCATGCATGCCCCCACAGCACGCTATGGTACCACTGCAAATTGCTGCCTCCCCCCACCCCCAGGGTACGGTGGAGGGGACGACCCAAACCTCCAAATCCCCCCGTCTCCCACTCTCTCCTGCATACATCATGAGCATCTTGTGCCCGCAGCCAACCTGCACTGCCAGCAGCCTGACCTCTAGGGGGCAGGCCCTTTAGCATTACACTACAAGGCCATGTGTGCCTGTCTGCATGTGTGTGTGCACTTGACAGATGGGATGCGTAACAGCTACAGTAAATATCCCAAAATAAAAAAAACATATGTAAACAGAGGAAAAAAAAACATTATGGTTATAAATAAAAATACCACTTTAGGCTTTTTTAATTTGTGTCCCATTAAATGTGTTCAAGTTGTATTAAGTCAGTTGTAGTAAATAAATAAATATAAAGTAAATATAAGTATAGAATGGGCTACCAGAAAACGTCGGGGCTGACAGGGAAGAAGAGAAGAAAAGAACGGCAAACAGCATTTGTTTCCAGCCATGCCATTGTTGGGTCAGCATTGCAGATCTAGTATGTATGTGCTTGTGCTTCTGGCAAATTTCCTGATAAAAACCATCGCCCTCTGCTGGACAGTTAAATGAACAATTAATACATTTCATAGATCACTATGATAGTTAAACTTTAAGCCCTAGTGCAACTTGGATGGAAACATAAGAGCGAGTGGGTGTTAAGTGCGGTTTAAAACACCTGGCCTACATTTCAAGGTGCTGATGCATAGACATTTCAGGCGGTGCTGTCGAGCTGCTTTAGACACTTAGCTGCCTCCTTCATCTCATCAATAGCACAGCAAGCAGCAAGTTTAAGCTGCTATTTTGGCAAAGGTGGATGGATACTGATATCAGGAAGTAATAGGTGCCAGACAGTGCTCACACCCAACTGTCATCAATGCCGTCTCATGCTACGGAGCTCTGTGAGGTTCCGTGGCCCCTTTTTCATCCTCTCATGCCATTCATCAGCATTTTTAGCTCTGGATGGCCCTGCCAGGGCTGGGCAAGTCCCTCACTTCTGAGGATATTAATCCTCCCCCTCCCCCTTTGATCTCATTCCTTTGGGCACATGACATGAATGTTTCATTGCCCTAGTAGAATTGTGCTGGTATTGTGTTGGATTTCAGCCGCTGGATTCGTCTGTTTGTCCATCGCAGACCAATTTGTGTGGTTGAGATGTTTAGAAAAAGTGCCCACGGCTCTGTGAATCAAGCAGATGAAGTATGCTGTCCTTCAAAAGCTACCTTCTGCTTATTGAGGCAGATGAGCATAAAACAGAGCACTGCTCTTTGCAGTAATATACTTATCGTACTGTGTGGCCTAGTTGAATTTCTTTTGCTTGCTGTCATATGGCACATGGCATATGGTAATGGATGCTTATGTGCTGCAATATATTTGACAAGGAGGATTTAACCTCCAAAACACTGTCATCTTGCCAGTGATGATATCCTACTCCAAGTAACAAGTGAAAAGAAGATGCTTTTCTTTCTGGGACTGAATGTCGAGATGTGGAACGAGAACATTTCAGAGCCACCATTCAAACCTGCCAATTCACTGTGCAGATAACAGCGCTTTTAAGAGCGAGCCAAAGGATTTCAGCTTCGCCATGCCTCCTAAATGAGGTCTGCTGATGCTCCCAGACAGCATGCAAACAAGCACGTTTGGTGGCTTGACATTTACTCTATAATGCTAGATCATGAACTGTTTGGGCTTGTCGGGTGGCAAACCTTCCCAGCCTGAACAGGAGCCCTCAGTCTGTACCCTGCCTCCCCTCTGATTTTACAATCACGCTAAACTGCCTTTCTGTCCTGACCGCTCATCGATCCCCTTTTTCTTATATAAAATAGAAATAAATGATCTAACAGCTTTACATCTGATCTACACACAGAGCGTGTAGTTTGTGCTTCTACGTGTTTCTCTCCATGTGTGGCCCAAACCTAGTGCAGTATATTATATGGGTTATAGCATAACTGTACAGACCTGAAGGTCATTGTGAGTAGGACTGACATGGCATAAAATGGTTTCAGTAAAATGCACTATTGCTTACAGAGCTTTTAAATCAGAAATTTTAAATATGACCAATCAGTATTGGTCTGTTTCAGTTTGAGATCAAAGGTAGGTCAGCTCTGACAGATAAAGGGTTCCTGCAGGAATTTTTATGAGTGAGTATTAGAGTCTGCTCTGGAAGGCATGTCTGCATCAAGCGGATGAAGGGATTATTGATCAAAGGAAACTGCCACCAAATTGTAGGCAGATATGAACTTGAACTAGAAGACAAAAGGCTTCTGTAGCAGATTATTACTGCACCAAAGCACAAATAATAATTTTTTTGCATGAACAAACCTAGTGGGATAAATTGCTGTGGAAAGAAAAAAGAGTGGCTAACAATTGGCATGTAGCATCATTAGAGGTGCAGCATCATTCACTCACCGCAGGAGACAAGCTGTATGAGAGGAATACAGAGTCCTGCACTGAGCTGATTGGGGTGCAATCACTGCACTGCACAGGCCAGACATCAATGCTCTAACTGAGCACCAGTGTGACTGTAAGCAGTTCCTGTACTGCTGCAGGTTCCCAGTTAGGATGGACTCCTGTCAGCAATGAGGCAGGCTGTTCAGTCTGGCAGCACCGTTCATACCTCTGAGGCGAAAATGTGGAGAAAGTAATTTGCACGTGGAATGTGAGCCCCATCAGGGCAGATTTACGTGCTCATTATGAAATCCATATTCATTAAATTGTCATTTAATCTGCCTGTTCCCAAAGATGAATAAATCAGTTGTCAATCCATCTGAAGCCTGTGCGCTGATGAGAAAGATGAATGTGGAGAAAGTGCTTCAAAGGAGGAAAAGCAGACCTTTATTAAAAGATTATCTTGTAGAACAAACTCCCCTGAATGCGTGAGAGTACTGACAGCTTATCTGTAAATATAGGGGTATTTAAAAAGACAAATTTGTTTTGTTCACACACATCAGGAAGATCAGAAATCCTAGAACTGCATCCTTTCACAAGAAAACTGGGAAGGAAATGAAAGAGTTTAACTGGTGACAGTCCAGAGATTGATTATGACGTAACTCAGTATTTCTCAAACCCCCAGACAGTCCACGTTTTTGCTCTTTCCCAATCCTGTGTGAATAGCAAATAGAAAACAGCTTTTCCCCCCTTAGTCCTAGAGGAGTGAATATTTGTTTCCCTGTTTCCTTTGTTTTAGCTCCTGGCTCATAATCACTTCTTTCAGTGCTGAGGGTTGTTTAATGCTACAGCTATTTACATATGATTCAGCGCACTGACCTAACATGCACTGCCAATGATATCTGTAAGTGCCCCTCAGTTTGCATCCAAACAGACCCGGACACACAGCCACAGAAATTGCTTTCTGTGGTATTTTGAGTTTCAGCCGCCTTTGAAATAATTTCCCCCACTCTGCAATCCATCAGCCTCAGCAGTGCTGTGAAATTCCACTAGGCCTGCACTATTCTGCCACTCGAGGACACGGACGTCCTGCTGTATTCTGTGGCATCACATTTTTCCTTGAGATGTTGTTGGTGTGTTTCCCCCACAAGCTTAATAAGTAACCTTATAATATACTGTATATACAGAACTTACTACTTGAAGTGATGGTTAATTATATCTATAGCCAATCAGAATATCCAGAAACAGATTAAAGGATGAAGATGATGATGAAGGTGAACGAATGAATTCCTAGTTCTAGATCTGTTCAAAAAAGGGAGATACTTTCCTCATCGTTCGCATTATATTGTAATATTGGATTTTATTTCATTACCATACAGGAGCCAAAACTTAATGAAAGGACTGGTGATGTACATAACAGTATGTAACCTGACCATTAATTTTCATTGAAAAACATTTTATCATCAGCCACATAAGAAGGTACAGGAGGTGGCAAATTAATTGTGCACTTAGCTAATGTCACCTGCAGTTCATCTGGCAAATGCACAGACAGCCTGGGGATTGCTGAGGCTTTCAGTCCTACAGGCACCCAGACAACACTGATTGGTATCAACAGTAAGCTGACTGAGATTTGCAATTAAAGACATTAACTGGCTCTGTTGGGTAGCACTGGGTAACCTGTCAGTGTTTGTGGAGTAGGCTTAGAATCCTAAGGGGAATGCTGTCATTACGGCCATCTCTGGTCCAGGAATGGTTCAGTATTATCAATATACTATGGATCACTGTTAAAAATGTTAAATAAGAGCATAATACAGCTTCATTTGTACATTTGATACATCAGTGCAACAATCAGTCTTTAAGTAATCTAAATGCAGCCAAACCTCCCTTATCCGGAACTCCAATATACGGGCACCTCCCTCTACCGGGCATATCTAGGCACGCGCATGCGCAAATTAATTTTACACAACCAGCAGCTGTTTTTACGAGCCCCAGTCAAGGGTTGGGGCGTAACGGAGTGAAAGGGGACGTGGAGTAAGGGAAGGGTAGCGTGCGATGGACAAGGGAACACACGTGGACAAAGGGGTATTTTTATATATATATATATATATATATATATATTTGCTTTTATTGACACGCCACGGACACAAACAAATAAACCCAGTGCAAAGGGACTCAGGAGTGACTTTAGCGAAAACAATAAACAAAACTCAGCTTCCGAACGCAACCCAAAGCTTACCTAAGTGCAGGGAAAAGAAAAACAACAGCAAATTCTACACCTTACTCTCTATCCAGACAACAGGCTCAACAGCATACAACATAAGCTCGCAAAACAAAAACTGCAGTCACTCCATATACACCTGACACACAGAGCATACACTGTAAGAAAAGTCCGTAAAAATAGGGTCAATGACCGTGTTAATATGAAGGAATTTTCCGTATCAATTTTTCACAGGTGTTTTACCCTTTAATTTGAATTTCGCGTTGCATTGTGGGAGCAAGTACACCTGCTAAATTTAACAAAAAAAACATTCTGCCAGGACATCAGTTTTTTACGGATTGTTTACGCAGAGATCAAAGCGCCAAAGTCCGAGGGACGCGCGAAGACGGTAACCAAAGACCGGGCGAGAGTTCGAGACCAAAGAGCAAGTAAAGCAAAGCCAAAGTACAGACAAAGGCAAAGCGAAAGTCAGAAATCTAATAAACCAAACAAATCATACACAGCAATATCCATCAAAGAAAAGCAAACCAAGAAGTGAGCAGAGCTCCTGAGACTCACCTGATGCTGGCTAAAAAGTGGATGACCACTGCAAAAATAAAACGGGATGTTTCGCTAGTTCAGACTGAAATAACCTCCTATTATAAGCGTTGCACCTCATAAATATCATGTACTTTCTATGTGTACACACGTACGTTGTACTGTACTGTTCATGTTCTGAGTTACGTGCATTTCTTACTTACGGGCACCCCTTGGTCCCATTCTGTCCGGATAAGGAAGGTTTGACTGTACAAATATTCAAATATTAAGATCTACTTCTCTGTTTACACAGCAGGCTATTGTTTTAGATCAATTGCGAATAAGTGTGCTATACTGTTTCGGACAATAGTTTTTTTTTTTTTTTTTTGAAGATCCACCTCATGCTTCTATTCTGAAGTTCACTGAATTGCCAAATACACTGAGGCAGATTTTAAAACAATTAGCCTATGAATATCTATGCTGGTCTTTATTTGCCAGCTCTCGTTTCTGAGGAGCAGCCGGGTGTGAAACTTGATTCTGACTGACTGGTTTTACAAGCTGTGCATGAGTAATTCATGAAGCTCACGTTGTCCCAGGGTGCTTTTGCGGTGGTTCCCTTTAAACCCTCAGAACTCCACAGCTCGTCTAGGCTTTCCCATCATGGTTTTGTAATTCTGTGACAATAGCTGAATTACACTCTAAAGATCACAAGAGTCTGAGATCATGTGAGATGAAGCTGTTCAGTTGTGATGAACAGTGTTCTATTTTGGATATGGATCCAGACGCACGATGAGCGTACAGAGGCTTCTGTGATAAAGCTGGGTTTACGCTCCAGTCCAGTCCCAGTGCAGGGAGGATGTACTGCAACAATATTTATCAATCAGATTAATAGTCATGTATTGCTTAAGTAGGTTTCGATCTATTTGGTGAAGGTCTGCTTTAAAGCTCAAAAAGCTCAAGCCCAGGAAGTAAACAAACAAACAAACAAATAAATAAGCTGTCAGTCAGAGTTCTAAGTTTCATAATTCGCCCCCTACAGTGGTGGTGGGTGGTAGTGCTTTAACTCTTTAGTTTAATCTTGCCCCAGAGGATTTACTTACACAATATTTATGTGCTTATAGTTAAAACATAAAGTTGAAATAATATATAACTAATAATATATAACTATAGAATTTGTGTTTTTGGCATTGCTTCATCGAACACCAGCGTAATAATACCAGTGTAATAATGCCAGTGTAATAACACCAGCGTAATAACAGCAGCGTAATAACACCAGCATAATAACACCAGCATAATAACAGCAGTGTAATGAATTATTTTAACTGCTACTTCAGCCAGAGGTCCTTTCAAGTAGGTCTTATGTTTCAAAATGGGAAAAGGTACAGGTATGATGGGCTGGTAGCCAGTATGAAATAAAATGCCCCCTGTTTTCGACAGCTAATAAATTTTGGTGTTCTTCAGAGAAGCCCAGGCCCCCTCTGTTTTCTCAGCTTCTCAGCAATGAAGAGCAATGCTGGAATCTCTGGGAGAGGCTGTGTACGGACCTTGAGATTTCACCACAGCTCTGCTTTGTGCATGTACATAGTATGCTGCCAGATTAAACTGGGACTCTGAAGCCACTCCCCCTCCACAGTTCAGTTAAGCTTGGTTCTATAATAATTACTATGGTGGATTTCCGGTTGCTGTCTTACTGAATTTGATTTGTGTTACTGAACCAGGAGCTGTTTGCATCGGCATTTACCAGTTTTGTAATCCAAGCATTTAATCAGTTGATAAAGCCTGAAACAGGTCCACATGTGACATTAGATCCATGTCGAGCAGAAGCTGTGCACTTTGGTCTGGAATATGGCTCTGAGTCTCGTGTTTACTCTGGCTCTCCCTCCCCCTCATCTCTGTACTCTCTTTTGTGAATCCCATTATTCATTTGTTTGTTCTCTCTCTTTTTTGTTTTTTTTTCTTTTCTTCCCATTTCTGTACCTAGGTAGCCCATTGAGTAACTTCTTTGACGTAATTAAACAACTTTTTTCAGACGAGAAGAATGGCCAGGTGGCCCACCCGCCTGGCACGCCCAGCAAGCACCCCTCAAACAACAAGAGACATGCCGCTGAGGCTAATGACCATGGCTCTAGGGGGGACTCTAAGTGCTCCGCAGTCAAAGACAAGGCAAAGATGGTGACAGCTTTTGGGACACAAGAGCAGCCTTAAAACAAAAAATACATTGACAGGAATGTAGCAGATACTAGATTTAAATATTCAGCCCGTAAAATCTAGAGATCCAGTAGCAAGTGCGTTTATAGTCTCGAGTCCTACAAATTGTAAATATCTGCCTTCTTTCGATATTGTCAATAGACAAACTTTTGTACAATTGAATTGTTGTACATAAATATATAAATGAATGAAATATTTTGAGTAGAACCTGTAGATGCTCCCACTCCGTACCGGATGTGACGTTGTCCCGAGTGCCGAGTTCCGACCGCCGAGGATAATGGAACGCACGATTATACCTCCTCGTATTCCTCCCACCCCGTCCGCAACACCCCCCACCCCCAACCCCCGCTAAGAAAGCTACTTTTCGCCCAAGGCATTCTATTTTAACTGTGTCTCTTCTTCTGCTAACATTTGTAATGACTGAATTTGTTTCTACCAGGAATTATCCAGAAAACTTGTTAGAGCTCAGTTCCTGCTCCTCACCGCGTATGATGTGAGATGGATGCTAACTGGCGGAGATGCTATTGTCGGCAAGTGGTCGAGTTCCTGAGGAAATGGACCACTTATCATTCTGATGCATAAACCCCAAACTGCATACGGCCCCTGGCAGCACTTTCTGGGGACCCTCCCCCAAATCTCTGCTTACCCCGTGTGAATGATGAATTTTAAACTGAGCCTCTCAGCCCCATTCCTTTCCATCACACAAGCAAACTCTGACACATACAGAGACTCTGGGATGCTGTATCATAACAAGGAATGAGCTGATTAAAAGCGCAAGCAAAAATAATGCATAAGACAATGAGAACTGCAGGAGTTTGATGGTGAACAGCAGCCTTGGGTGTTTGCTGAATTACACTGATTTTTTTATAGACTGTGACTGGGTTTGAAACCATATTGGACTAAATAAGTTTGCTGCAAATGGACTGAAATCATTATTTCAGAAGTTTAAGGGTTTTAATGTATGGTGCTAGGAGAGGGATTTTTTGGTGGGGGATGGGTAAATGAATGATTTATTCTGTTGTACAGATTGAATATGTTTCTTATGTAAAAATGTCTAGCTGTACCATTGTTTATGTGTAAAGCCAGGAATGAAAATTTTGTTGCCACGTCTCCATCCGGCATCTTAATGTGAAGAAAATAATTCTCATTTCTTTGTAAATTATTTTGTCAGTGTTATTTGTGGCGACTGGGCAATTTGCAACCAAACAGATTTTTTTCTCCCTTCCCTTATTTATGATTTTTATTCCAATGTTGACTCTTAATTTATTATGCCTTGTATGAAAATTGTTTACATTATTTATTTATATGGTCTTTGTTTGACATAACCACAGGGATACCCACAGCTTTTTTTTATTTCCAAGTTTTATGAAAAAAGAGGATTTGTGTAACGTATGTTAAAATAAATAATTTACCCGTAAATTAAGATTGTAGACTAGCCTCAGTGCGAGGAGACCTTCTATTGATGTTTGTCAGTTTCATATCATTGTGTGTGTACAACAGATGAAGAAAAATGCTCTCAATTTTTCTTGTAAATATTTCAATCCCCGCAATGGGCACATAAAAACAGAGGAGTCCTGCTCCTGGCTTTAATCTTGTATGTGCATGTTGAGCTTTGGTTTTCTTTGCATGACACTGATGTAATTGTCCCATAGAATTTCTCTTTGCCTTAACCCGTTTTACCGTCCTGATTCTTTTGATTGTTCTCCTTTGTCGTTATTTTGATTTTCCTTTCCTTCTCACTTCTTCCTGCCCTCCTTTATTCTGTGCATATGTTACAATGCTTCCTCTACACTGTACCTCTTAATGGCTTGGAGATTATCGTCCAAACTAACCCAGGTGGCTGATGCAGGAACGGGATTTTAAACTACAAGAAATAAAGCAATACCTATTGATATCTTTTCTATTTTGTACTTGGGAAGAAAAAAACATGCAGGATAAGTACAACTTTATATATATTTACAGTTGACACTGAGCAAGAAAAACTACAAATGACCCCCCACAACCCTCACCCCCCCGTACCATAACTGTGAGCAAATAAACTTATGTAGTTACAAAGTGTCTTTTTCCTAATTGTAGCTATTTTCTAGTGTGCTAAAGTCTAATGTATGGCACTGGCATTTTCTTACAAAATCATGCCCCAGCCAGACAGCTGTTCCCCGATGAATTTCTGCAAGCATTATTGGTGCCTTTAGAAGTGACTGGAGAAGGAGTGGCTCCAAAACTGAGGTAAAGGTAAGAAATTTTATTTGCATGTGCTTACACTTTATTCATGGCCCCTTCCAGAGACAATGCTTTTACAAGAGAAAGTAAAACAGCAATGAAATGCAACGCCTAGTTCTAGAATGTTTATTTTTACCTAGCAAGCACAGATTATTTTAACTGCAAATATATTACAAAGATCAATCCATAACTGTTACTTTCTAGTCACAACCAGCCTCACCAGCAGCTTTCTACTTAAGATGAAGGCTTAAGAATGCACTGCTTCTAAAAAAAAGAAGCATGGTGTTAAACACAAACTGCATATGGCAATCACTGCAGTACATTAGTGAGTGAAATCAAAAGAAAATAATCAAAAATACATTATCAAATACAAATCAACAATCTGACATTAAACAAATTATATAGAAAATATTTCCTGAGCATGTAATTTTTTTCTGCTTTATAAGATCAGTTTGGCAATGTGGGGGAAGTCAAGAGTAACTATCGGTACATATAAATAGTCAAATCCATTGATTTGATTTGGATGATACATTTGCACTTGCTGTAGTAGTCAATTTACAATTTTATAATTAGCATGGTAAAATTCTAGTTATTTACAAAGAGAACTCTTAAAAACAGTTTGCAGTAGTTAATATATAAATTACATTTTTACATATAATATTGAAATGTTATACAATATGCTTGTAAATCAATTCATTGGCCATACCAAACCTGAATGCAAATTTAGATTATCTAATTAAAGGATGCTGTTAGCTCAGTGTCAGCCACACTTATCAAATAAAAATGTATGTGGCTGAATATTACTTGCATTTAAGGACCAGCTCCCCCTAGGATTTAAAAAAAAAACAATGTAATAAAATAATTAAAGAAGAGAAGTTTTTAACTTTTTTTTGCAAATTTCAGCTGGGCCATATTATTCTGGATTATTTACACAAATATTTACACACACACACACATAGTAGCAAAGATAAGACCTTTCGTCATAGAAATAAATATTAAAATGTTTTTGTAATAATAATAAAATCCCCTACACACAGGGAAATATACAGCACTTTTATAAATGTGTTTTTAAAAAGTAGGCACCTAATGCTTGTGTCCTTGACAAAAACATACCACTAGAGGGCAGCCGAGTCTCAGATTGGCACTCTCCTACCGACATGTCGTAAGGTGTCCTGCTGCGTTTTTAAATCCCCAGGAACAACTGCACTGCAGTTGGATTCTTTGCTGTAGGAGAGTTATGGGGTTTTTCGGTGTGACTGGAAAACAAAGCCACCTGCCACACCAGCTCACACCATGGACTTTACATGGAGCTTCTGCATTCTGTCCATCAGGGCGGTCTCCAGCTTGGCCAGCAGGCAATCCGAGGCGACCCCCCGCCGGCCACCAGACCCCAGAAGCAACTTGCGAAAGGAATCTCTCTCCAGCAGTGCTGCCATGTGCTGCAGGAAGTAGGACTCACAGAATGCGCCGAGCTCCTTAGCCCCGTGAACCTGGACATGATACATGTGACAATTTAGCATGTGACAACATGCAACTTGCAGTATGCAGATTACTGAACTGAAAATATTATGCGAGGTGAACTTCAGATTAGTTGCATGAATATAAGCATACATTTTCCTACATATCAATATCCATACATGACAAAACAGCCACCGCCTTCACTCATGCAGGACCAGGGGACAGACATGTAAGGCAGAATATTTTCACTGCATCCAAAAAAACCTTCATTAATTCCTATACTGGGGAGTGTTTCCCAAAAGCTCCTGTTAACAACTAACGTAGTTGGACTCATTCAGTTCTAACATAGTTCTAACTATGTTGTTGCAGTTAGCAACTATGCTTTTGGGAAACACACCCCTGAAGCTACTCTGACGTTTGACCTCTGGTGTTTCTGTGCTTCCTGTTCTTACCTTAGCCCTCTTGTAGATACCTACAGCATGTTCAAGGTCAATTCTTTGTGCACAGATGATTTCACAGTGTTTTTGTAACGTCTCCAGCTGAAATAAGTTGGCCACTGACAGTAGCTGCAGGAGAGAGGGATCAGAAAACTGCTTGTTAGGTACTTGAGGCATCCCTAAAGTCTCACACCTTAAACCTCCAATGTTTAACTAAAATCCTGCCCGAGTCCCAGCACATAAGAAGTGCAGGCATTTGGCCATCCAAGCACAAGCACAACAGTAAGTCATTGACGTTCTCTTGCCTCTAGCACGTCAGACACATTTGAGCCGATGACTGACTCCCGGCCACCACTGTACAGGTATTTCATCATAATCTGCAAGAAGATTAGAGAGCTTTTTGATCACAAGGAATCCTCACATAATGGAGTAACAGAGTTGTTATCCAGTAAGTTGTTATCCGATACTTACATAAAAGATGTCATACTTGACATCACTAATCTCAATGTCCCTGCAACCAGACGAATCTAACCTGGAAGATCCCAGCAGAGACTTAAACCTGGTGTGGAAAAACAAACCACCGTCAGTCATTTTACAGGGACATGTTTCAACATGAAAAGGTTGAAACAGAAACTTCCCCAGTGCTCTGGCATCTGCCCACCTTTCGGAGGCAGTGATCAACAGGACTCCATGGGCGAAAAATGGCTTCCCTTCCACTAAGAAGGTCACGTCTGACATCTCCTTATTGTTCAAGAAATGAAAGTCTGGGAAAATAAAGATGGAACACATGGACTCATGCTGAAAAACTTAACCAACAGTTATGTATGTGTTAAAGTCTCAACCTTCCCTCTGAAATCTGGGCCGGTATGCATAAAACTTCTCAGAGTAAAATTTTACTCATAAATGCGTTACAATTCTAAGAGTGATGGAGGAAGGGAAGGGAACTGGAGAGGACTTCTAAACCAGTTAGGAGTTGCATGATGGCAGCAGCACTACGCGCACCCAGACGGAGACGCGCACTTTCCGTCAGAGAAAGGACGTCCTGCAGATGTACGGCAATAATGCCTGTAATGCTCTGATATAAAGAATAAATAAATAAATATTTCAAGTGGAATAAAAGTGTCAAATCAGTTTAATTTACACATTGAATAAAGCTAGCCACTGTTCATTTATATCGCGATTCATGCCATCACATTTACAGTATACCTTCTTTGAAACTTTCAGTTTTAGCAGAGCAGGATTTTATGCACATGCAATGCCGCAAATGGACTCATTTGACGCCCCCAGTATCTCCTCTCCTATCTCTGCCATTTACAGGTCTATATGGAGGACCCCCGCCTGTGTGTTAACATGAGAAATGGATAATAATAATAATAATAAGAAGAAGAAGAAGAAGAATCATCTATTATAGCGAAGGTCAAGTGAGCAATATAAGCAATGACACAAACTTGTAGTTTGCATGCTTGCTTTGTAAGCTGCGATTTCCTTTTTTTCACATTCCGCTGCTGGACGTCTTTGGATTTATGGAGCCTGCATTAGCCTCCAAAACCTTTTGCACCAACTGTGCCATGAGAACCGTTTCTTTTGTCATCCAGTTTGGTTTTATTTTAGAATCCATTGTCTTGCTATGACTTTTGCACTTCACCCATAATATACAGTATACAACGTGCATCTATTACTGAAAATTGATGTGCTAGGTAGGTTTTAGTACAACCAATTAAAGGTATAATCATAAAAGTGTGTTGTATAAAGCCCTACATTAAGGGTTGAATGTCACTAATATATTCACCGTGCAGCTCCTCTGTTGGTTGAACTCAGTAGTTGGGGCGGGATTTTATTTGTCCTCATTTCACAACACTTAAGTACTGGCTCTGTCAGCACTTAGGAATTGGGCTTAGACTTTGCTGAAAGTAACTTTTAGCATCTTTATACAACGCTTTTAGGTCCTATTTTTTGCAAAAAATTTTTTAACTCTTTTAAATCTTAAGACCATTCTTAAGAAGTTTTATGCATACCAGCCCTGGTTTAAAAGAGCAACATGAATGACTTTCAGCCACAAATGTAGATGAAGACAAATATATAAATACGTAAATACAACTTGCACAGTCTTAAATTGAACTGTATAAATTAATGTAAAAATCCCCCACACAACTAAAACATGTAAGTAATAAATACCTAGCTGTGAGGACAGACTGGCCTTTAGCTCTGGGATCCTGGGCAGGGGAGTAGGACCGTAACAATGACTGAAGATGGAGCCCAGCTGCTGGTTGAGAGCCTCATTCTGCATAAAGTCAAACCAGACGTAAATCTCCACATCATGACAGGAAACTCTTAAGCAGATTGTTTCTTGATTACTGCTGGTCTTCACAGTTATGGTATGTGGTCCAGCCCACCTTGCTGGCTCTGAGAATGCTGAACATCAGAGGGATGCCGTGGTTCACCATCTCCTGGGAGTAGTCCTCCTCCTTTATGCTAGTGAAGTCCTTCAGCAGGGAGAGGATGACCTCGGACCTGCACTGCTGCTTGGCACTGCGCAGAGACTCAAGCCACACATGGGCCTTCCAGGGGACGCCTACAGGTAAAAAAATAAAATACCAGCCATGAACTACCCTGATGTTGTCCTTTAAAAGCCGAACAGAACAATTAAGGGGAGAGGGAAAGAGCACCAGTTACACAGTACAGGGTTTCCCAACCCGCTCCTGGGGGATGCCCAGCGGTCCACGTTTTTGCTCCCTCCCAGTTCAAGCAAGAAACAATTTGGATTGTCTGAGGGCCCCTGGAGGACTGGTTTGGGAAAGGGTGACTTAGGATATCAGTAATGGCAATGAACAGGAAAAACAATAAGACTAAACAACTCGACTTCTACGCCCCCGTCCTCAAAGCCATATGAGTGCCGTGAGGGCCAGGCTTCTCATCAGCATCTGCTCACTAACAGATCATTTCCTCAGCAGCATGGTATGCAAAGCTTTGGAGAAACACTGGTGAGAGAGGCGGCTTGCAGACACCAAGCAAAAGGCACAAAAATGTACTTAACTGGCCCATTTGAATCTACATTCAGAGGGGTCCAGAAACGCTTAAACTCCCATATATTTAACAAATAATGTAGGTTTCCACTGCAGCTGCACAATATCACTATACAGATACTATATATACTATATATACTACTATATATATACTATGCAGTTACTTACGCTCACAATGTGGTAAGCAAATTAGTAGTACGCCTAAAATATTAATGAGATGCATAGAGACCCAAAAGTTAGTAATTCAGTAAAATTCAGTATATCCTTACGTTCCTTAAATTTGGTTAGCGGAGCACACCACATGCTATTCTTTCCGGTAAGGACATAGCTCAGAGTTACTAAGGTCTCCCCAAGCGAGCTTTATGGGCCGAATGGCCTCCTCTCGTTTGTATAGTTCTTATGTTCTTATCGCTTCCATGACTTAGCACAAGGGACACTCCACAGCCGCAACATCTTTTAAAAGATGCACATGCTGACAGGCGCACATGCTGACAGGCGCACAGGCTGACAGGCGCACAGGCTGACAGGCGCACATGCTGACAGGCGCACATGCTGACAGGCGCACAGGCTGACAGGCGTGTCCACAGGCGCGTACCCAGCGAGCGCAGCTCCATGGTGACGTCCAGGTAGCCGTGCTCAGCGCT
>JAODKK010000008.1:23958888-23970981 GCA_026774405.1 Petrocephalus microphthalmus | reverse complement strand
GTCTCACTCTCAGAGTGTCAAGGTGTGCCTGTGAAGCTTAAGGCTCACTTATGTGTGTCTCACTCTCAGAGTGTCAAGGTGTGCCTGTGAAGTCTAAGGCTTATTTGTTTTTCACTTTCAGTATGTGAGTAAGTCAACAGCTCAGGAAAAATGTACATCTGTCAGTTCCCTCTCCAGGCAAAAAATACAAAGCTTCTCCTGTTACAGCGAGGCCTTCATAATGCATACATTTTAAGCCTCAAGAGGAGAAGATGTATTTAAATGAGTAAATTACCACAGACAGGGGCCAAGGTGCTGGCAGATGGATCTCTGGGCATCTGGAGGAGGTGCGAGTAGCAGCACTAACATCCACATCAGGTAGGATAGTGCCCAGCAATACAACTAAATCCTAAATTAATTAATCACATCACGTGGGGGATAAACTGCTGTTGTTTCTAACACACTACCAGCATTCAGGGCATTTAACTAAATGCAGAATCACCACTGTTCAAGGCCACAGAAATAAAGCTCATTGAAAGAGACAGATTTTCTAGTGAATTCCTGGCTGGTTAGATTAGGTATTCACATTCCTGGAGCAAATTCATGTTTACCTGATGTCATCAGTATGCAGCTTTATAATATGTATCTCAGTTCTCTCACTGCATAGCACGCTGTTTAGGTTAAAGTATTCCATACACATAATAAACACACACACACACACCCAAAAACATACATGCCTGCAAATAAGTTTGGGAGAAATTCTAGCAGAGAACCTTTAGGAAGACCTTAACGCCATATGGCAAAAGGTCATTGCTGCATCACAACTCATTGCCGTTATTGACCTGTTTTCCCAGTAACACCACAGGGAATCAGATTCCTTTCTGTTGGCTTGGTTTCATATCCCTGCACATGCTCCTCACATAATAACCTCATTACATCACAACGTGTTAAACTGTACTCAAAGGTGTCGGATTCTACCCAGGGGTCATTGCCCCATCCATCACTGCAGATCACACCGATAGCGACGCGCCAAGCCTTTGAAACAGCTCCCTTTGTCCCTCAAACTGGAGCGCACTGCGGCTTCTAGTCGTATGTCCTCGCAGAAGTCACATACCACTGTCTGTATAACAATGTGGGGCAGCAGCTAAGTGTGGATTCTCATGTTTAGTCACATAATTTTTATCATTGATAAGACCAGAGGTATAGATAACAGACTGGCTGATTTTCATATAAAATGACCCAATCAATATACCGAAAAACAAGGCAAAATCTGGATGAGCATGAATATATACTCAGAGCCTTAATAAAAGGAAATAATCATCATCATTACTGTTACTACTACTACTACTGCTACTAATAATAATAATAATAATAATAATAATAATAATAATAATATGAACAATCAGAACAATAACAATAGTAATATTCTTGCTGTTCAATAATACACATTCACAATAATTCACATTCCAAGCATTCTGCTGAAGAGCTGGGAGGTATATCTCATAGAAGTAGGTTTTGTGATGCAGTGCGGGCCCAACTGGAGCAGTTTGGCATGGAGTTGCACATTCTAGTGATGCTTTCTCTGCTCCCAAGGGCTTTTCCCAAACACTTGCGGCACTTTGTTCTGAGACTTTCTCAGTGTGCATGTAGATCATCTTTTAATCATTTCATGCCCGCAGTCGGAGCCATTCTGAAAAGCACCTGACAGCTGGGGCAGATGATTTAGGTGCAGGAGCAGAAGAGTTCCTGCCCTGCCCTCCCCGACCATAACTGCAAGCAATCAGCAGATGCAAGCATCAGCCAAACACAGCAGGCTCTGCTCTTTTCACTGCCACAAAGTCTAATACTCAGAAATAGGGACTGACTTCTTGACAGTGGCAAAGAAAAGGCCACTTTCATGCTGCTCTGACAGCGTCTGCCAGAGAGGAATCATTAGAGCAGCAGGGTGGCATCATTATGGCCATTCTAAAGACGAGGAGCATATAGCAATATGTCTATAGAACTCTTTATCTATGTGCTTATGAAATGTCCCAAATGGCAAGGATGTACAGGACCCGCTTAATATCCATTTGGGAACACTGTGGCAACATTCAAAGCTCAAGTTAAATATCTAGCTCAAGGGAACAAAAGCAGATCGACAACTGGAAGGTGAACTTGTAAAATGACGGCCGCAGGGACAACAAAAGCAAAAAAACAGGAGAGACACGTGACGTGTCTTTGACGAACATCACTTTGAGATCAAAGAAACACTTAAATGGCAGCTAAAATGACTGTACTCTGTCACATGAATGTTCACATCAACCTCCATGCTCCACAGCTAGAGGGCTCAGGTCCTACCAAGTGGGGCTTGATATAAATAGTACAGAGGTAAAAAAAAAAGTGAACTGCGCTTAGCTGACCCTGGAGACAGACAGCATTCTTCCTCTGCAGTCACTCTGCAGCTCTGCAGACTGATAAGAAAAGCTCATAACTCCAATTTCAGCTTCCACTCTGCAATAGTGTGGCCTTATAATTCAGCGAGGGAGTCATTATTATGGGGTAATTGCTTTAAAAAATTAACATCATAAATGCAAACTAATAATGTAGCGTTCTAAAAGCACATAAAGGCTGCACTTGAATAATCCATCCTGCTGCCATATTCAGTGACTTTTTCATTGCTACTCCACTCCTTCACGCTTTTAGCTGAGAAGTTTTCTGTATGTTACTTTCTCACAAATCTGAGCTACACACACAAAGAATCTCACCTTGTCATGAAAGTCATTCTTTCAGCATCCTGTAAACACTTGTCACCGTGGGCCGTGTTTGTTTGTAAGTGCTAAAATTATCCCAGTGCACAAACGCTATTATTAAAACTTGGAAGTATTTGTGAATTATTTAACGCGACACGCCACTCAACCTAAATCTGGTGTTCAGAGCTAATCAACACCAGATGAAGAGGAGATATGGACAGGAAATTTAAAGTGACATCCCACAGTGACATTCTTCAGCTCCTGATGTAGTTATGATACAATTATGAGAAACTTATTTATTCAGCTCAATATTTACTGAAGAAAACAGGTTAATTATATACACAGGTTAAGAACATACCTAAAATTTTGAAAATGCAGCCACGCGGTGAACCACTGTAACATACTTTGAAGTCCTGACATTCCCAATTGGCAATTTTATCTCACTTCTTCCTGAAATATATAGAAATACTTTTGTTTTTAAGTAAAGGGTGAAGACTTAAGGGAACTACAGTAGTGTTTGCTGGAATTTGAGGATGGAAATGATCATCTCTCAGAGAGGAGAGAGCTTGTGTTCCCATGCTCCTCGGCGTTTCTCTCCCGCTTCCCTACTCCACCGTCCTTGCCAGGAGAGCTGGAGTGTAATGAAAAGCTTATTGTTCCTCTCGCTGTAGCCCTGCCTGTCAGGCTAAGGGCATGATGAGACCTCAGCACTCTTCTAACAAGCAGTGAACAACGCAGCCGCACATAATGATCTCTCTCAAGCCACAAAACCACGGCGAGTCCAAGGGTCTCAATTAATGTATCTGTTGGTGTGTGTGGAAATACTTAAGTGTATATAGTCTTACGAGTAAGATATTTAGCTAGCTTCGATGTCAGTACCGATGTTAAGATCAATGAGTTGATGATGAACATTGGTAATTAAAATGATTTTGGTTAATTATGCTGAAAAAGGAAAAAAAATCATTTGAAGTGAGCTGAGGGGGGCTCTTGCCACAGGTACTTACTGGACGGACTTGGAGGACTGGGATCTAAACTTGCTGAATTCCCCTGGGGCTGTCCACTCGGACCCCAGCTGCAGCAAAAGAGAGACTCTCATACACCGAACAGCAAGCTGCAAGCAGACCTTGATTATCACTCAATGGGTCTTTTTTATACCACTATAACAAAAGGAATACATGAATAAACAACAAATAAACAGCCATGCTTAGATGGGACAGCAGAGAAGCAACAATGCCAGCTCAATTAAAATGGCCACTTTTCTACTACAGGGACATGGTAGATCTAGATCAAGGCAAAAATACAGCATAACCTTAACATATGCATGAAATTCACAGATATATTACACAAGAGACGAGACAATCTGGGCAGCAGAAAATGTGGACATAATCTACGAAATCAGAGAATCCAATCTTATTTTACTGAAAGTTATTACAAGCTAGCACAGTACAGAAAGCTGCTTAGATATAAAGATTACTCAAAGGAAGACAGAAAAAATAAAATGATGCACAATGAACTCCATAAAATCACATTTCAGTCCAGGAGGCACATACTAACAAGCAAATGCACAGCTATACATTCATTAGCGTTCAAAAAAGCAATTTGGAATTATCTCCTAACCCCAGTATGAGGCTTTTACATTCAATAGATTGTTTTTTTAATGACAGACTGTAAGAGCTTGTAACTGAATTTTTTGAAGCAGCAAAAGTAGGAAGAAGAACTTTTTCTCAAAAATAAGTCCCTACCTTCAAATTTTACAACATATACATAAAATACGTCTTATTAGTTCCAAACATAGCAGATCCCCCCATCCAATACAGAGCCAGCCTGGAGTGCATCTGCAGATGCATAAAGACTAAGCAAAGGGAAAGGTAACTGTAAAAGATACTTGACTTTGTGAACAGGATTACTCTATCTATTATTACTCTATCTGGTCAATTTAATCTTTGTTGGATCTTTGGACCACCTCACAAAAATATTAACCACCTATACATGATACACCTGAAAGAAACTGTCACCAAACTGATCATTGTACAGGCCAGTGGTTCTCAAACTGCGGGGCACAAGATAATTTTATGAATAATGAAAAAGAAAGTTTGTTTAAATATTTTTTTGTCGCCAGCACCACCTCTCCCCGCTTGGTAAGTTTTATTAGTGGCAGCCTGTTAGCTAGTCAGCGAAAATGTATTGTGGGGAAAACTTCTTGTGGGGGATTTTGATTAAAGTTGGGCTTTTAATGAAGATTTTTGGACAGGTAGGCATAGTGTGTAGGGTAGACTCAGGGTGTATCACGGGAATATTTGTGTTTGCTACGAAATTTTTCATGGGTGAACCCCCCTCCTCCCCTCGCATGGATCACTCCAGCTGCCTCTTGTTTGCCCCCTCGTCAACCCTGCATAGGACTGCATCCCAGCTGAGCTTGAGCTATTTTGCAACGAAGAATGGGCAAAAATTTCAGTCTCTAGATGTGCAAAGCTGGTAGAGACATACCGCAAAAGACTTGCAGCTGTAATTGCAACAAAAGGTGGCTCTACAAAGTATTGACGCAGGGGGGCTGAATACAAATGCACGGCATACAAATTCTTAAAAATTTGAAAACCATGTATCATTTTTGTTCCACTTTACAATTATGTGTTTCTTTGTGTTGGTCCATCACATAAAATCTCAATGAAAAACATTTAAGTTTGTGGTTTAAGGTGACAAAATGTGAAAAACTTCAAGGGGTATGAATACTTTTCCAAGACACTGTAATAAGTATATGAGTGTGTACAGTGGACAACAATCTAGGTAGCAGCAGCATTTGGTCTCAGAAGAAGATCAGGTGTCTTTGTGTCTGTTTGACATTACATGATAGATAGTTGTACCATGGGTGTTTCTCTTATAGTTCTTACTTTTATGTCACTGAAAACACTGGGCATAGTACAACTAAGGACGTAATAAACAAAATACAAACATTGACATTTCAGGATTTTAGATACACAAAGAAATATAGTTAACCACCAATTTGCACCTCAAGATGCAAATTGGTATGTGAGTGCAATGTGTAATAAATGAATAGGTGTAGTTTCATAATTACGTATCACGAGTAGGATTCAGAGCATTCAGGTAAAAACACATTTACTGGCTTTCACATTTCCAGCTGATCCGTCAACTGCTTTATAAATTGTAGAGGTTGGGGGTATGGGAGGAATTAGGGTTAGATGGGGGGAGGGCGTGACAGGGAATACATTGGTGATGTTTCAACAGCATCTTTTCTAGTTGTTACATTATTGCTGTGTTATTATTGTTTATAAAATTAATTTTTATGTGGAAGTTACTATACAGTATGTCTATAATCTTTATGCATATATGTAAAAATGACAATAATAAAACACGAATGTAAGGCCTTGAAAAAGCATGGACAGATTAAAAGAAAGAAGTCCTTTTCAAGTTTGAATAAAGGAAGTTTCTAAGAGTCACTGAGCCGAGGGCTTCAGTGATGGGCAGTGACTTGTCTGTGGCTACTGGTGCAAGACGGAGAGGGTGAGAGAGGTATTCTTTCATGGCAAAGTGCCCTCATGGCCCTGCTTCTTAACCAAGCGGGGCTGACAGAGGCTCCTCTCATTGACTACCCTGCAACCACGCTATAGAGTATGAGGAGAAGAGGCAGAAGCTGCAGCGCACTGCCTCTTAATTGCCTCTGCTTATTTTTGCCATATAAGTGTATGGAGCGTAGTGTCAACAAACGGCTTGCTGCTCCTCGCAGCTCGTCAAGCAGGCATCTGCCGTGCGGATGCTGCTGTCTGCGTAGGCCGACACAGAGCCTCCCAGGCATTCGTCTCGCTCCCACAGAACGTCCTGCTGATCCCGCATGCCATCACTGCCATCACTAAGCCCACGTTCACACTTGGCACCGATGAGCCATTCAGGCTTGGCTTGGAAGGATCTATACAGAGGTCCAAAGTCATATTGTTTACATCTGAGTGGGCATTTTGTCTGAAGGGACACTTGTTTGCCCTAAAGCTTAAGCAAGCAGACCTAACCACACCAGAAAGAAGACGAATAATATTAATGCATTTGCAATAAAGACAACAATTCACATTATAAAATTCTGTGCCAATTCAAATATGATTTCATCCATTTATGAAGCCATTAATTTTGAACTACATCAACAATTACTCACCTATCAGTATGCAGAAATGTGACAGAGCTTAGCTATTCTATTGACCAATTTCTATGTGAAACATCAACCTGACATATTTTATGGACGTTATCACTTTGCTGTGCTCTATTTTCTTGGAAACCTCAAAAATAAATAGGCAGGCAAAATAAATATGAGCCGACTTGAGTCTGAAGTCCTCAAAGACACTCTTTGTCTGGTATTCTTCTCCATGGCACTGCAGTCAGATTATTGACCCAGATTGTGTGTGTACTGTAAATCTTTCAACCTCCAGCCAGACCAAATCGATATTTTCAGTGTATCTGACAACCTCCACAGTGGAGATTGTCGTAAGTCCTTGGCATTCTGCAAACCCAGTAAGTCCTGTTACTTTTTAAGGACCTTCATTCCAAGTATAATGTGATATATTCTTAACTGCCAATTAGTGAATTTCAGCAAAACCCTTTACTTGACCACCTTATTCAGTTCCTTGGCTGACCAGTCTGTTGATGAAAACCATATCTTAATGCAAATAAGTGATGCACAGAGGTATTCTTGGCAATGGAGGGGCAGGGGTGGTATTGACATCAGTCTGATTCAATGACACTTGCACATCTTCATCTGCTCCCCTTCTCTCCCAGAAAATCTATTCAGTCGAGGTGAATTACCTCTCCTCTCCATCTTGGTTTCCGAGGCTAAGTGAATGTGTACAGGCACAGAATAAATTCCTGTCTCTTCTATTTTGTGAGCTTGTTAATTTAGGCAATTCAATACTATTAGCTTTCTGTTGCACGTTTAAGTGCCACCGCAGCCTTCCCCCACCAAAAGCAGCTGGAATGCCGAGGTAACTCTGTCTGTTAAGAATGAGCAGAATGTGGTTTCTAAAGAACGATTTCACCTCTTATCTAACAGCTTCTTAGCCAATTCAGAATGTCAGGGCAGAATAATGAGACTAATTGTGTAAACATGGGGTATAATTTTTTGTGATTTAGGCTTACAGTAATTGTATCATTCCAGTTCTAAGCTCTATTAGGCATTCAAGCTGAAACCTTGAGAGAGATTTCCAAGGTAAAACAGCAAGAAATGTAACTCCCATTTGAAGGGAATCTGCCCCGATTGTCCGACATGCACTGAAGCTGAGCAGGGGAAGCTGTCACACCGCACGGGGGCATCGCCTCGTCATGATATGCGGGAACTCCAGGAAGGTGGCTCTGTCTCTCCCTGACACCCAGGTCACCGTATAAAGCTAATCTGACCCCATGCCTGGGATCATCCCAGCTCCCAGCTTCAAAGCTGCAGGAGGATGCATCTGTTTAACATTTTTTGCAAGCGGTGAATGAGACTTACTACTTACCCAAATAATAACTTAATGGTTTGCCAAAATATCAATATCAAAAGTTAAGGCCAGGATCGAACCAACGACCTCTCAATCGTGGGAACACACTGCACTGAGAATGTCAAATTAATAAGATGAATGAAGTCCAAATATCCAGAAGGCATAATTCGGATGTATGATAGTAGAGCTAATTTAAGGCAAGCACTAACACAATCACTTGGAGACGAGAAAGTGTTATTTTTTCCTGTCCTAGCTGCTTCCACTGTGATTGGCTGCACTTTAGCTGACCATCTTGCCTCTTTGCATCTTCCAGGGCTTATTGAGATGACAGTGGCTATCAGGGGATAAGGGTTATGAGATATGAATCTACTATTAAGCCAGGACCTAATATTTCCCCATTTGTTCCAGTGTACTCCTCAAAATGACACCCAGCACCTCATGCCAGAGGAACTTTTTAAACCAGGCATGTTTGCTGTCAGCTACATTGACATTCACTGGACAAATCTACCTCTGTTGGTAGAAGGCATTTGATTTAATAATCAGAGTTACATATAATTCAGCACTACATTAATTTTGTAAAATAATGCTCCTGCCTCGTAGGTCGGACAAATGGTCACCCGTCACTTATTAATAATGGGGATTTTTAAACATTTTTCCCAGGACGCCAAATGTCATCCAAATACGTGTTAGTGATTATGCCCAAAGCTCGGTGCTATCATGGTACATAAACACAGACACATAAACCATCTGAGTGTAATATCCGTATTTAAGTTTGGAAGCTTCCAAAATTTGTGGATGTTTTCAACTACTCTGCTGTTTCTTATTAGCATGTGTCCTCTGCTTGTATCAGTAAATGACTTTTGAAGCAAATTCAACTTTAGGCCAGGATAGATTGCCTCTTGTCTACAGAACTTAATTCTGTACCGATTTTGTATGCTATATTATGAGTATCATGTTATTCAAAGCACTTGGTAGGAATTTCTTTTTTCTATTGCTATATTGCTATTTTCTATTGCTGTTTGGTTTGGTCCTTGGTCTGCAGTGATTTTTTGCATTTTGCAGCAAGATTTATGTACATTTACACAAGTATCTGTACACACTGACATGCATGACATGTGTTAACTGTTCATATGTGACAGCTCTATTAATCTAAGGATTATGTGTAACATCGCCACATGTTAGGCACTGTTTATTAGCTGTAGTCTGAATCGCAGCCAGCAAGCACCGAGCAGAAGATGCACTTTTATATAACACACTGACAGGCAGCCCATTTCTCCTGCGAGTTCTGTCCTCGCTGATACTCACTCGGCCCACGTACGCCAGTAGCCTGGCATTATGGGGGCTCTCGTCGGGGCTCAGCCAAAACTCGGAGTTGTCATCGGAAGACACAGCAAACTGGAAATCCCCTGCAGGTAGGGAAAAAAACAGACAGATCTCACATGATATATCGCACTTCTGCAAACCGCCCGCACATTCCAGTATCTATAATGGCATTGATCTTGATGGCCAAATAGTTCTATTTTAGTCTCATCTGACCACAGCACCTTCTTCCACGTTTGGGGAGCCTCCGATGGGCCTTTTGGCAAATTTCAAACAGTCAGCCTGGCAGGCAGGCTTTTTCTTGGCCCCTCTTCCATGAAGCCCAGCTCTGTGCAGTGTGTGGCTTATAGTGGACCTATGGACTGTTACTCCCATCTCTGCAGTATAGCCGCCCAGCTCCTTCAGGGTTATCTCTGGCCTCTTGGTTGCTGCTCTGATTAATGCCCTCCTTTCCTGGTCTGTGAGTTTTGGTGGACGACCCTCTCTTGGCAGGTTCGCTGTAGTGCCATAATCTTTCCATTTTCTAATAATGTATTTAATGGTGCTACTTGGGATGTTCAGGGTTTGGGATATTTTTATAACCCAAGCCTGACCTGTACTTCCCTACAGTTTTGTCCCTGACCTGTGTGGAGAGTTCCTTGGTCCTCATGCTGTCACTTGCTCGGTGGTAGCCCTTACTTACAGTAGGGGTGTTGCACTGGTGTTGACTCTGGGGGCTATCAGAACAGTATATATACTGAGATCATTTGACACTTAGGCTGCTCACAGGTGGATCTTCTTTAACAAATTAAGTGGCTCTTGAAGGTAGTGGTTGGGGCTTCAAAGCAAAGGGGGTGAAAACATATGCATGCTCCACTTTTCAGTTTAATATTTTTTAGAATTATTTAAAACAAGTTTTTTTCCCTTTTAACTTCATTAATCTGTAGTTTTTTTTGTAGGTCCATCACTTAATATCAAATTGAAAATCCATTTAAATTCCAGGTTGTAAGGGAACAAAATAGAGAGAATGCCAAAGGGGGGTGAATACTTTAGCAAGGCACTGTATATTAGCATTTGTTTTCGATAACCAAAAGAAACCCAAAGAGGATCTTCGCTTTAACGTTAGAAGGAGAAAAGCGAAAGTAGTGTTTAGCATTTATTTATCGGCGAGTCAACTCTAGATATACAGTCAGGCGCCACAAAACAACATTTCAGTCATCAACGGCGGTAGCACAATATGCTACTCCTGGGTTTGTGGTGAGGCTGGTGTAAACAAACCGACGGCACTGCCATTCGTATAAAAGCACCACACATACGATTATGTACAATACTTATTATGTGACAATGATAAGAAACAACTATTACTGGTTTATGTATTTACTATATTGTACTTCTTTGTCATCATTTCGGCTAAAGTTTTTAAGCGAAGCATGACTATTGATTATGGTCAAAGAAACTTTTATTTGTCTTCATATAGGTTGTGTATTTATCATATCATACATATTAGTGTTTTTTAGGTTATTGTGTGTTATTAGGTATTATTTAGTATTATTTTGATATCATTTGGTAGGTTATTGTTTGAAACTAGGAGCGCACAAAATGTTTTCCCATAAAAAATGAAGGTAATTGCTTGTTTGCTTTATGCCATGTTGACTCCCAAAAGGTTTCATAGGAACGCTTTACTTTCGTATAGTGGTGGATCCCTGTATATATGATCTCTACCATAAAACTGGATAAAATTATAACTCACAAAAAAACATTCACTCACCATCTCTATATGGATGAATGAAACCAAATATCCGAAGGCCGTAATTCTTCCATCTTGGAGCAACTGCCAGTTTCTTCACTGTGGTTCTCAACTGCAATCATGAACTTCATAAATTAATTCAGGAAAAATATATGCAAAACTACAGGAACTAAAATTAATATGAAATAAAAAAATTTGAAGAAATCTTCATTATTCTTTGTTTTTTTAAATGCCTAGGCGAGTTAGCAGCGGGTTCAAAGATGCTGAGCACTTGGTAGAGCCTTTGCTAACTTACATGCGGGTAGAGAGGGAAGTGGAGATTCTTCCTGAGTTGGGCGACAGAGGAGCCACACCAGTCTTCAAACACATGAAGGTTAGCCTGGCCTTTGTACTGCAGGACGAACACAGGAGGAACATGGCAGATTTTAAAAGGAAGACACACAAACAATACAAGAGCATCAACTGCATTGACAGAGACGACAATTGCGTGATTTGCTACTATGAATCATTATCCGTCTGCTTGCAGGCCTTAAAGCAGCACACCATTAACACAGAGAACCGACATCCTGGGGAAGCACTCATACTAATAAATGATGCCAAATTACTGTAAAGGTTACAGTCCTTCCAACAGTTCCTTTCACATCTTACTCACTAAAATTGCCATCTCCTGTATCGTAATTGTCCGAGTATACAATATTATGCTGGGCAATAAAATTACTAAATCGCAACCAAAAACCCAATGTTTTATTTTTCGGATTAAAAAAAAACTTCATAACCTCATAACAAATGTACTAAGATTGCACTTATATTGCCTGTTGTGATGTATGACTATTGGTGTTTATTAAGAGAAATATTCCTTGTAAAAATG
>JAODKK010000008.1:23923180-23935033 GCA_026774405.1 Petrocephalus microphthalmus | reverse complement strand
ATTTGAGTTACTGTTGCCTTTCTATCAGCTCGAACCACTCTGGCCATTCTCCTCTGACCTCTGGCATCAACAAGGCAGTTTCGCCCACAGAACTGCCACTCACTGGATGTTTTCCCTTTTTCGGACCATTCTCTGTAAATCCTAGAGATGGTTGTGCATGACAATCCCAGAAGATTAGCAGTTTCTGCAATACTCAGACCAGCCCGTCTGGTACCAACAACCATGCCACATTTAAAGTCACTTAAATCACCTTTCTTCCCCATTCTGAAGCTTGGTTTGAACTGCAGCGGTTCGTCTTGACCATGTCGACATGCCTAAATGCATTGAGTTGCCACGATGTGATTGGCTGATCAGTAATTTGCGTCAACGAGCAGTTGGACAGGTCTGCCTAATAAAGTGGTCGGTGTTTGTATATATATATAAATATATATATATGTCATATTTTTTATTGCTATTTTGGACAATGTAATGGGTTATGAGACAATGTAATGTTGTGAAAATATGCTATATAAATAAATTGAACTGAATTGAATTGAATTTCTAAATGCCAACAACATCCAATGAAAATCCTTTGATTTCCTCCATTGTTCACTGATTGAATATAGTGAATAAAGTCAGGCACTCTTCTACAAAATAGCTACGCACTGGGTAGCATAGTACTGAAATACATGGACAGTGTCTGTTCTGGAGGCAGAGCTGAAGTTACAGCCTCAGCTGTGAAGCCTCAACTGCTCCAGGGAGACACACAAATCAGCAACTATAGATCTAAAGAACTAAAGAACTAAACTCAAGAAGAAATGTGACTGAGACTGTCTTACCAGATTATACAGTTGCATCAATTTAACGTAATGATGCTTCAAAAACACCAGATACCATTATTTAAATAGATTGTACCCCGCATAAGATTTTAAATTTGCTTTAAGTATTTTTCAGAAAGTTCTTACAACTGCTGTCTTTCTAGGTTCACTTGTGTTTGATGATTCAGGAGTATGAATTATTCCATCTTATGCATAACTCCAGTCGTCCTTTTGGGTTATTCAGTGCATATGTAGACTTTTTAGGTTTGGTAAGAGCCCTGAATAAATGAGTATATGAATAAATGAATGACACTGTACAAAGAGCCTCATCGTGCAAAAGAACCCCTTGTGTGCATCTCAGCTATCGATAAGCACTGTGGCATTATGCATGCCCAGCTGAGAAAAAGCTCACTTTTTCATTTAAATTTACAGTAGATTCCAGGACAGAGAAAAATCAGTCTGTAGAAGATGGAAGATGGACACCGGATCTGTCATACTTTCATCATTCTTTAATTATATGGGGGAACTGAAGGCTTCCACAGGACATTTAGCAGATACACTACGATTAACAGCTATCGGAATACATGGTGCCTAAATTTCCTCAAGCTTCCTCATCTCGATACGGGAAATGTGTGAATTTCTTAAAGGCACTAAAAGGATTGTGTGATTTACTAAGCAATAATTATCATAGTTGACTGCAATTTCAATGACAAAAATAAAACCTTTGACTGTTAGTTTTGAGCCTGTCTAATCAAGAATAATAGATTCTGGCGCGCTGCAGTAACTGGGAACAATGTGATAGTTATATGTGCGAACATGTCCCTTCAAAAGATGGGATTAGTTTTTAATGATTTATTAGATTAAAATAATTCAGTAATTAATTCCTTGCGAAAGTCAAATTTGCACTGCTGCTGAGGAAAAAGACGTGATGCCCAATTTAAACATCCTGCAGTTAATGGCAAATAAATTAACTTGCTATTTGACATTCACGGCCTACTGGACAACCTTGAAGGCTGAATGGGGAATTTCTGTAGAACCTTTTTTCTAAACGGCCAAACGTTAGAAAACTGAAGCAGGTCATTGCACAGGCGGAAACCCCGGAATCTTTCTGGAAGCTGCAGTAAGCCAAAATCAGCAAGGGCTTTAATAAGGGTGAAGAGAGGGGGCAGAATGTGTCACAGGCAACCAAAGCCTTTATCAGACAGACCATTACTGCTCCTGGCTTGGTGGTTTCTGCTTATATACTACCACCATTCTTTTTTTTCACTAAAATGGATGTTTATTCTATTCACACAACACTTCTGCGGAGATAGTAACAGACAATAATTGGACTTTAACTTTGAATCCCCCACGGACTAGCAGGCTGGCTCAGACTTTGCTGAATTTTGCTGACCTTCAGTCCTTGACCAAAACCTTGACTGTTATGTCACTGGCAGTGAAAAGTGTGCCAAGCCAGGATTGTCTGTTGTTTATAGCTGGAGACTCAACACATATGTAATGAAGATGACAGACAGGAATCCATCATTGCCTCCTTAACAATGTGCCTGGCAGGCTGCCACCACCTTGCTATTGGCAAGCTGTTATTCTCAGTGTACAATCTAAAAAGTAATCTTCCTGCACTGGGTTGTCAGGAATTATATTGCTGCCTGTGTGATTTCTCTCTCAAACACGTGCTAAAGCAGAGGCTGAAACTGTGTGCATATCCAAATAAGAAGCTAAAATTCTGCTTAGGAGTTTGCTTCCATAATTTAATTCTCCATTAATTATGCCTGAATAGTTTTACAGAAAGCAATGCTGCCGACACACTTTGAGAGGCTTGAGAGGTGAGTGGACCTGGAAGGCCAGACATCTTAAGTTCAATTCTGCTGCCTCGTACAATGATGAAATGACTTCAGCTTGCAATAAGCGAGGGGTCCGGCCTTCCCGCTTTCATGCAGGGGTGTGAAACGCTTGTAAAGTGAGTCAGATGTAAGGAAGCTCAGTGGGAATTCAACAGTGCCAAAAGGCAGGAGCTGGAACGTGCACTGCAGCAAAATGTGTAAGTGACAGAATGGCAGCTGACGGCTCGTCACAGTCCCGTGTCTGACGATTTCCATCGTGATCTCAGGTTCAAGGCCGCCATTTAAGACTAGGCTCTTGTACAGTCTGATCGGCTGCTGTTGTGTGGTTTTATTCAGACCATTTTTGCTGTGGATTACCAGTAAGTAATATCCCTTATATTAGGGTTTGAGATGCCTTTATCTATATGACAGAATAATGTAAAAATGATTCACTGCACTTCTCAAACTAAAGCAATAAATTGTATTGACTGGGTGGCATGATAAATAGCCCTGTGGTCCGACACTCCCAGGACTGTGGATTCATCTCCCCAACTCAGAGCCTGTATGCGTGCAGAGTCTGTATGCATTTTCCATGTGTTTGCAATGGATTTCTCTAACTATTTTGGGAAAAACAGCCCATAGTATGCAATTGTGTGGGTATGTGTGGTGTGATTGACTGGCATCCCATTTAGGATGTTTCCTCCCCTGTGTTCTGTGCTACCTGACATAGACAGGCTCCAGGCTCATCATGAGCCTATACAGGGTATGCCGTTATACAAGCAGACAGGCAGATAGATGGATCCATCTGTTCATCCATCCATCTTCCAGCCACTTACCCTAGAGGAGGCCTGGAGCCTATCACAGGCAGCACAAGACACTAGACAGGGGTGCACCCTGGACAGAATGCCCGTCTATCCCAGGACACATACACATACACAGTGTAAGCACGTTAGAGATACTGATCTGCATGAAGAATGCAGACAAAGAGCCAAGCCCATTTGGCACTAATGCTATGTGAAGCATGGTGAGTCTTAGCAAGGAAAAATATTCTCAGTTGTTTTAGGAACACTGCTGCACTTCAAGACCTCCTAATGATCACATACTACATAGCAAATTAACTTAGACAAGCACTATCACTTTCATAACAGTTACTGATATTTAGGAGGAAATCAGACATGCCCATTAACCTCACACTGAGAGCCTGTGGATCCTACCGGTGACTTTTTTCATCAGCAGGTACCAAAGCCAAGTTGGCTAATGCATTATGGTCTTCAAATCTCAAATGAATCATCAGATCAGAATGCATGGCAGTACGTCTTGACAGCTAGGCATCTCCCTTATGGTTTGATTGCCACAAAAACATTGCAATATAAAAAAACAACACTGAAAACGAAAGGAATGCAGGACAGAGTGAAGAAAATGTGAATAAAATAAGTTTCAGGTGGTGCCTCTGAAATGGCAAGTGTCCCTCCCAGAGCTGAGACGCCACCACTATGCTGGCGCCAGCCTTCACCTGCCAGCTGACTGACTCAACTTCCCTCTCCGCGCCAGTTGCGCACGGTGGGTGAGCATATGAACACGGACGGGTGGCCAGCAGGGGTGGGGGAGCTGGGTAGAAACCCGTCCCCAAGTAATTTAATTAAGCAATGTCCTCGAGCCCCCCTGCCAAAGGTGAAAGCACTTTAGACAAACAAATGGGGGTGGCAGGAAGGCAGGGCTCCCCAGGCAGAGTGCACAGGGCCGGAGATGTAAAACCAGGCTTTATTTACCATTTATGCAAGCACAAGTACAGGCACACACATGCCGCCTGGCTCTCCTTTGAGGCACACACACACACACACACACACACAGGTGAGAGTGCATCGTAAGGGGGTCCAAGCACAGGGTTAGCTATTTATCTGGCAGTACCCCTGGAGTATTTTTCAGTGGGTTAAAGGCCTTGCTTTGTACGACTGTTTTGCCAAGCACGGGATCCAAACTGGCGACCTTCCGCCCACAGGCACAGAAGCCTAACCTGCTGAGGCTGTTCTGCATTTCACAAGGACAGAGGGAGTCAGTGGGACGGTTGGTCTCAGCTGGAGGCCATGGCGCAGCCGATATTCTCACTCACGTCACGTGCTGCATGGGTCCCTGCCGCACTGGTCTAACCCCGGCCCTGAAAATCCTGTGCGGCACATGTGGGAACTTAAAGCCCTCTATCTTTCAGCTGTAAATAAAGGGACCAAAACAGACCGTGATTCATGTTCCTAAAAAGCGGTGTTTAATTTGCCAAAGCACTGCAGGTTAAACACAGTATAGTTTGGAAAACAGCCACCTCAACCTGCCCCCTGTCACTTGGGGACTTACAGTGCCTTGAAAAAGTTTGAAAACCATGTATCATTTTCGTTCCACTTCACAATTATGTGCTTCTTTGTGTTGGTCTATCATAATGAAAAACATTTAAGTTTCTGGTTGTAAGGTGACAAAATGTGAAAAACTTCAAGGGGTCTAAATACTTTTTCAAGGCACTGTATAGTATTGTACAAATGATTGACTGTTTTATAATTAAATTGGTGTTTCCAGTTCTTTTAATGATGTGTTCCTTTTTCCTCGTCCACTTTGGTCACATGACTCCACTTATGTAAGAGCATCGCTTCACTATTAAACGGAAACGATTTGCCCAGCACTCTGGTCAACCATTCCAAAGAAAGGGGAAATCTTCAGATTAAAAATAAACAAAAAAAACAAAAGAGTAAATGCATATATTACTACAGTGTGCAATATATCCATTGGTAGAGACGAAGACTAAGGGGGAGCCAGCTGACATATATCACCATCTATCCATCCATCATCCATCCATCCATCTTCCTGTCAATTATCCAGTAAATAAATGCAAACCAATAGAGCTACTTGTTAAATCCCATCACGGCAACAAAGTGCCTGGAAGACAATGTGTTTGGTGGAAGGCTGCGGTCAGAGGCTTGGGGCGTTTTGTGTTCGCTACTCACCGCAGGGTCCAGCTCATGGCTATCACTGGCATCGTCGCTTTTGTGGTGACCGGCAGCTGAGCGCGAGCTCTTCTGGTGGCTTGCGTCCGTCCCTCCCGCCTGCTTCTCCGCCTCTGAGGGATGATGGGCACATCAGACACACGGACACACACAGCCTCACTTCCCCTGCAGTTCCTCAGGAACACAATAAAAAACTTATGATTTACCATGAGAATGACACAGTAAACACAAAAAAACAATCAGAAAGACTATGTGGCTATTGGACTGGTTTACTACTACTGCTTTTGTTTACTGTTGGCCTACTGCATTTATCTTCTTGAACGAACCATCCATCTTCCAGCCGTATATACAGTAAAGTAGGGATTCAACAACGAATCGATAAAATCATTAAAAAATCGATTATTAAAAGTGTTGGCAACGAATTTAATTGTCGATTCGTTGTGTCGTGTTATTAGTGCACAACTCACTACGCCGTGGAGAAGTTAACTTCACCTGTAGACGGAGCTGAATGGAGCGCGGCCAAAGGCGTGGTGGAGGAAGAGCAGAGGCGGTATTTTCCAAAAAGAATTAAACAAAAGAAACATGACACAGGCGGAGAAAACAGTTTGACCGAAGTTGTCAAAAGTGTGGGAGCATTTCACATTGCAAAAAATGTGAAAAATGGTGTGTGAGCGTGTGTTTTACTCTTATTTCAGTTTAATGTTATTTTTGTATAGCACTTAGTCAGTTAAAGCTGTGTTTAAATGTGCTGCATAAATAAACTTTACTTTGACATACGGTCAGAATGAAGATGCTGCAATGTGACGGAGTAGCCTGCCAAGAGCGGCGGGCGCGCTCATGCTCGCGCACACGATTCCACATACACGAGCACCCGCGCTCACAATCGCACATACACTCGCACACATACATGCGCAGCCGCACACAAGACCGCACATGCACGCGCAGCCGCGCACATAATCGCACATACACACGCACATGATCGGACATACATGCGCACCCGCGCTCACAATCGCACATACAATTGCACACATACATGCACACCCGCGCACAAGACACATACACGTGCACATACACGCGCACACGATCGCACATACACACGCACACCCCGTCTGCCGAAATGAAACCTATTCCCCAACTCATTCTCTGTTTGCCCTGTTCTTATTTCAATGGCGAAATGCCATTCTAGGTAGACAAGGGTGCACACTTGCCTGCCCAGGTAGTCCCATCTTTCACCATGTGAGTGAGGTAGGATGACAGGGGTGAAAGTAACTGTGTCTGTGAGTATATGTGATAGTGCCATGCAAGATCACTTTTGTGTATTACTGTAAATATAGAAAACAAGTGTTAATGTTGAAACAAATTCTGTTTTTTTTGCATCATTATCTATTTAGATAATGTTCTATTTCTGAATAAACAGGTGGATATTAAAAAAATTATTTTTTTACCCGATTCATCAATTAATCGAAAAAATAATTGACAGATTAATCGATTATCAAAATGATCGTTAGTTGCAGCCCTACAGTAAAGGATCACTGGGCTGCCTGCCCAGGGGAACGCCAGGGACAAGATGCCAGCCCAGCTGAGAACTGGCACACGCATGCACATGCATACACAATCACACACTATGGGAGGAGACAATCACAATGCAGACTGACTGTATGTGTTTGGATCGCAGGGGCAAAATGGAGCAACACAGGGACAGTCGGCAAACTCACACAGAGTGGGGACTCAATCCACCACCCCTCCAGGTGGGAGTCACCGTTCGTGTGGAATAGGATTTAAGCAAAAGGGAAACTTAAGAACTGTGATTTTACAAAGTTAGTCTTTAGAGTGTTAGGATGTAGGGTAAAGAGCACAATTTCTGCCTCCATTTTTGCTAAATCGCCAATCCTAAATCAATACTTTTCAAAAATATTAATTTACTGTTGTGCTTGAGAACTATATATCTATTTTTGTCTGATCAAATTTTTTCACGCCATGATAGTAATGCAAATTGCAATTTTTTAATTCCTACAATTGAAAGTCACAAATCTATAATTAATTCATAGCAGTAAACGTCATCAATCCTGATTTTGACCATAGTCTTGGATGAATCATGGACGAACCCCTTCCTCCAGAAAAACAAATCTGTTTGGAGGAGACATAGACACTGAGGAACCTTCAACTACCAGTGATTCCCTTACGAGAGACAGAGAGAGGAGCCATTATCCTGGAACTACGGTCCAGATGAATGCATCTGGTCCTGACAGCCTTGCAGATGGATTAGTCGACATTTTGTTTAACAAATGACTCACATTTTTGAATGGATATTTGTGTTTCTGGCTTAGGAGGATATTGCATTAGTGATCCCCGGCAGATAGGTTACTCAGAGCTTGACAGATGGAAGAGCCGTGAAAAAGAACAAAAAAAAAAACCCAAGATGGATAAGACAGATATGAGTTCAGCCTGCTTCATTTTAAAAATATACTCCAAATATCCGCTAAAGCTGATGATTTGGTTATAAAATGTCAACAGTGGGCTTGAATAACACTTCACAGGTTACCATGATTAAAGCATAAATATCCCTGAAGGAAAAACCACCCCCAGAGATCCATCCTCAAACACCTCCCAGAGAAAAGAAAATTTCATGACCCCGCATACATCATTTCACACATTACGGGGGCCCTCAAAATGACACAGGCTCTGATTGTCGGAAGTGCACGGCTGGTGATTAAACTGTGGCATATAAAAAGCCCTATAACATGGAGGGAGAATGAAATGGGAAAAGATGCAGCTTCACAAGGCTTTTTGCAGCCATATGACAGTCTAAGACGGAAATCGTCTTATTAAGTAGTATATTTAACATAGTTGAATGGGAAAGAATCAGCCCCTTATCTAACACGGGGCTTGGGCAGCCAATCGAGAGAGCACACTCAGTGGGATGTCTGTGCATGGCCAGCAATACACACATTGGAGTTCAGCCTAGGGGCATATTTTTGGGCACTCAGCAGAGGTGGTCAGACAGTGCTAACTGCATAAATAACGCTGAAGAGTTTTGTTATACAGAGACTGGAGCACAGATATGGGCGGGACCCAGGCAGTTTAAAAATGCTGACCTCAAATCATAAATGAACACTGTTTTTTGGGCTACACACATATGTGGTTAGAGAGAATCTGCAAATTCTTCAACGCGGTGGCCCTGCTCGCACTGCACCATCACATGCATGCAAAATAACCTCAATGAAATATTCAAGATCCAGTCATCAGGTTAATGGGACTCTGTCAGTAATGATAACAGAGGGCTATCTCCAGACTGGGGATGTGACTGAGCCATAATTCATCCTTGATTCAATTTGCAAAGTGCGATGAGGGATTATATGCATAAGTGCAATTTGCGAAACCCATTTGACCACTTGTATGAACACCCGAATAAGCAGGGGGCTCCTTTTACCTGCTGCGGCTGTGCCCTTCCTGAGGGGAGTGCCTCTGAAAACAAGACAAGCTAATAAGTGTGAGCTGGAGATCAAAAAGATGAATAAAGTTTCAGCAGAGTAGTGACAGAAAATGACCACCAGAATAAGTCTATCACGTCTAAAATTACGACACTCGTGTTAACAGAACAACGCAGCGGCACTATGTTGGATAATGGGTTTTAGACACCAGCAATAAATATGAGGTGCAATAAAACATTTTATCGCCGGCAATCAACTATACAAACAAGGGCTACAGGCAACATTTACTGTAAGCAGCAGCTTTGGTTACTTTTCTCCTGCCTGCACTTCAGGCATGACATGGATTCGTGTGAAGCCAGCATACAGCAGAAATCATGATTCATTAAAGTATGCATCCAGAGGCAAATTTTCACCAAGGTTTTAGGGACTGGAAACTGAGCATAAAATGCAGAAGTGATCCAAGGTACGAGATCAGGAATAATGCTGACCACTCCAGCCTAGCATGGCTTATATCAGCCCAGAGCATGGCGTCTTCATGGTCAGAATGGAGTGGTACCCTTTGATTGGTTTGCACTCTTCAATGCACAAAACAACACGCGTAACACTGAATATATGCTGTCTTTGAAAAAGAAGAAACGCCTTGGTGTGAATTGTTATCGCATCCATGGCAGGAAAGATGCTATCTGGCATTGCAGAAGCGGGCAGCACGATCTGAGCAGTCTGACTGAGCCCCACATTACTATTCATATCATTGTATCTCTCTGCCAAATTATATGAAAAGTAAACTTTCATCCAGGGGCTTTGAAGTAAATATAACAATAAATGTCAGTTGCTTAAAAAACATACATATCACTAGAATCAAAGATATCTTTTTAAAGCAGATTCCAGATCTGAGGAATGATAATTTGCAGACTGTGTAAGCTGTGCTTGCGGAGAGCGGCCCAGTGCGTCTGTGCACTACGCACCCCTCAGAGAAAAGAGCCTGCTCTGCGCTCAACGTGCATAATGTAAGGAGCACAGGGAAGATTTAAGAGGCAGATACATTATCTGCAGGGATAAAACTAACACCAGCTCCGGAGAGCAGCTGTTAATTGAAACGGGGGCATTTTTAAAAGCAAAACCAGCCATCATCTCTCTCTCAGGTCCCTCGCTTAGTGAGTGCTAAGACAGATCCCTCCTCACTTCCAGAGTATTTGCTGATGGATCTCAAAGCTGTCGCTCAAACGCGTGTCAGCTTGAATGGTCGACACCTGAATGGCCCCTGTCAGTCAGTGCCCTTTGTAACCTGTCATTTAAATCCCCGTTTCCTGTATAAGATCCAGTTTTCTTTCAGTTCACTTTCCTACCCACACATCTGCCAACCAAGACTGAGCTTGGCATTCAGAAGAGCCTGTATAACAAGACCTTGTCTAGTGTTTAATAACTAGCCGACCTTCCCTCATATTTACAGGAGACAGGAAGTGTGGGGAAATACATGTGTGATGCTGGCCAGCGAGCGATTAATGATGGTGAATTGTAATGCTATCAGCTTGAGCTGTGGTAGCAGTTCTATTATGTTTATTTTTAGTGGATGAATGGTTGAGGTCTCTGTCCATCAAAGCAAGTGAATTGTAAAGGGATTGAAAGGGAGCTTTCACTGACCAGTGTGCCCACCCCTAACCCCCACCCACACTGACGCTTTGGGAAATAGAGGCGCCTTCCGTAGTGCAGAGGCAGTGAGGACTGGGCTCCTTTCTCTCTGTCTGGACTGGAGCCAAGGGGGAGGCAAAGCGGCCCCAGGAGGTCTGAAGGAGCCGCCCAGGGAGCCCCTCACCCCCCCCCCGCAGAACAACAAACATCAAGCCTGGGGGGGCTGATTAAAAATAAGGGGAACCTCATATTGGGCAGTGACCTGAATATACTGTAGCACTGGAGAAACTGTGCCAAGGAATCCTGCCATTGCGTGTCCATTAGCCCGAGCCTAGGCCTACAGTCCTCATTGCTCTCATTATTCTGCCTCAGGTGCAGCTGACGGGACAAGGCCGGTGATTATTCCAGCCTTGGCACCCGAGGTCTGCGCCTGCAGGCCTGTGAGTGACTCGCTGCTCTCACACATAGCCTACCCATAATTCTTAGTTGTCACAGTTCCCTGCCCAGGGCTCAGAGTGAGCCGGCCTGCCTGTTCCCCGTCCGTTCCGAGGAATCAGCCAACGCTATCCAGGCATCTGGGCAGCTGAGGGTGTTCTCATCATAACACTCACAGGAAGCTGACATTGTCAGGGAGTGTCCAAGGGCCGGGGCACCTCCATAAAAGCTGCCAGACACAGGGGCTCAGGCACCAGCACTTCACACAATCACACTCAATGCATTAAAATATTTGTAAAGTATGTTAGGGTGAACTTGAAATGCCCAAAACATAAGTGGAGTGATTTCAGCTGTAGGCTGATAAGTGTGATAGACCACAAGCTTATCCTTATCATAAGTAAGACTTACGTAGATCTGTCTTTCCATATTTAAATGTACTTTGAATCATATTGATTCCAAGTTTACTGTTTTCCTACAATAAGCCTACAGGTGTCTGGAGCTTCCAGAGACAGGCCCGAGCCTACTGCAAAACAGTGTACAAAGTACAAATGTATAATGAAAATATCCACCCATCCATCCATTTATCTTCCATAAGCCCTAATCCAGTACAGTACAGGTCATGGTGAGAAAGGACAGTGTACAAAGCAGGGACATCCTGCGCGGGATTTCAGCCAATCAGGACAGTGTACAAAGCAGGGACATCCTGCGCGGGATTTCAGCCAATCAGGACAGTGTACAAAGCAGGGACATCCTG
>JAODKK010000008.1:23825706-23835938 GCA_026774405.1 Petrocephalus microphthalmus | reverse complement strand
TTAACTAATAGCTCAGAGTTGTTAAAATCTTATCTAGCTCTGATTTAAAGGAACCCAGGCTTTTAGCTTCCGCTACAATAGCGGTAATTAGCTATTATAATTAACTATATAATTATATTTAAATATAATAATTAACTATTATATTTAAAATACTGCAGTTAATTAAATAGGCAAGATGGCATTTGGTCGGGTGTCTTTTCACCAGTGTGTTATTATTGATTTATTATCTATCCAGTATGAAATGTAGGCGTCCGTCATGGAGGGCCGGAGGCTTTTTTCCCCCATTCGATATGTCCTCTGAGAACTGAAGATAAACTGGTAAAATGACTTTGGCAGGTGCTCTATTGCTAAGGGTCCTCTGCTGAGTGACATGCCTCATCCCATCAGGTGTGTGTGCTGCACACTATCATAGTGATTTTCAGATTGGTACTGTGGGAGGACCCGTTAAATCTCACTCTGCACCAGTAAGCTGGGCAATTAGTACTGTATTTACACTACGTCAATCATTATGACATTTAGATAAGTGAAGGTGTTTAATTAATTGTCATTGTTGATGCACCACAGCACACAACAACGAAATGTGTCCTCTGCATTTAACCCATGTGACATCGTCACACAGCAGGGCGCAACTACGTGAGCGCCCGGGGAGCAGTGCTTGGGGACAGTCCCTTACTCAGGGTACCTCAGCAGTACTTGTGGGTCGGGGACTCAAACCGACAATCTTTCAATTACATGGTTGCGTCCCTAACCACTACACCACCTGCCTGCCCCCCGCAAAAAAATCAGGGGAGAGCGCGGACGCAGTCCCCCACTACCAGAAATTATGCAGTCGAGATTCCCACATTTGGGGAATTCGCAGAGGTCAGCACAGCCGCAGTGCAATGGCTGAACCTCACTCTGGGTGAACCACCTTCGTGATCATGGTATCTCCCCTGCCAGGTAAGTACGTAAGTAAGGAAGTTCTATCTATCATCATTCGTTCCATTTGTTTGCAAGACCAAGATAAGGTGAGTTTTCTATTTTTCTTCCGTTTGCTGGCTAAGGCCATGATACATCATCCATCCGTCCACCTATCCAGGGTAGTGAGGATGGCTTCCTCTGTTTTCCCTGTGCAGTAGATATCCCTATGCAGCAAAATGTCACTTGGCCCCTGCACTCTATAAATGTATGTATTTACAGGCTCCCGTAAAGCAATGCCCCCCTGAACCCGCCCGGATATCCACCCTGCTTCCCCGCCCCGATTAGGAACTAGAAAGCAATTCTAACAATTCACACTGGCATAACCAAAACCAAAAAAGACACTAGTTCTGGTGGTACATGATAAATTGTTTTATTAAACCAGAGTAGTTGGATAGTGCATTTTAAGATGTTCTAACGTGCGGAGGTCAAATACACATGGGCTCAGAGAGCTCCTAAAACATTCCCATTGGCAAATAAAAGTCACATACTTAGTTTCCTAAAAGTGGTTCTTTTCAACTATGTCTTTCAAAAGACAAATAATGTATATGAATACAGTCTTAGGAAGAAACAAACACTATTCAGCAAGCCATATTGTAAATTCACTGGAAAAAAAATTCTAGAAACTCAAACTAAAATATATCACCCATAATTGCACTGGTATGTAACATGACTGAAACAAACATATATATAGCAAGACAGTCCATTGAGTATTCAGACAGATGCCTAGGCCCCGTGACTAAGCAGAATCCCGTGGACACACGCTTTGCTTGACAGGGTCAGGGTCAGGGTCAGCCAGAGAGCTCCACCTCTGCCCAGCCGAAGCTGGAGTGATTCTTCTTCTCTGCCTTACCTTTGCCAGTGGGACTCGTCAAAGTCGATTTCACAGAGCAAGCAAAAATACATTCTGTTAGTCTTATCAGGTAGTTTTTCCACTATTGTCATCCTTTTAAAGTAGTCTGTATGCCATCCTTGATCTCTCCAAACATATGTGTGTGCGTTTGCGTGTGTGAACAATTTCCTGAGTTGTCACACTTGTTAATCATTTTCAACATAGGAACCTTTTTACTGATGTAAAATGAGGGTGGAAGGGACACTAGTGATATTGACTATGGCTGGCCTTGTATTTGGAGGGATGGCTGAGACTGTTAATGTGACCCGGTGTGACGTGTGACCTTCATGTCTTTTTGTTTTGCATTTATACAGAGCACAGTATTCACCTGACGTGTAGAAACATTCGAAAATCAGAAGTCAAATATCAGGAGAATTAAACAACAAATAAGCACACTATCTACCTCACCCAACTCAATATCACACTCTCTATCTCACCCAGCTCGATATCACACTCTCTATCTCACCCAACTCAATATCACACTCTCTATCTCACCCAGCTCTATATCACACTCTCTATCTCACCAGCTCTATATCACACTCTCTATCTCACCCAGCTCTATATCACACTCTCTATCTCACCCAACTCAATATCACACTCTCTATCTCACCCAGCTCTATATCACACTCTCCATTTCACCCAGTTCTATATCACACACTCTACCTCACCCAGCTCTGTATCACACGCAATAACTCACCAATCCCTACATCACACACTCTACCTCACCCAGCTCTATATCACACTCAATTATTCACCAATCCCTACATCACATTCTACCTCACCCAGCTCGATATCACACTCAATTACAGTACTCACCAATCCCTACATCACACTCTACCTCACCCAGCTCTATATCATCCAGCTCAGCTCAAGGAACATTTGTGGCTACAATCCGAACACCTAACCAAGAACCTAAACCCGACAATACGACAGAAGGCCAAGTGCAAATAATAGACACATACTACAAAAATGTATAATAAAGTTGGTAACATAATGCACTGGAAATAACTGACACAATATTTTGACATACATATCAAGAATACTTGAATACTGCTTTTTTCCTATGGTAACATTATGGTGGTGAAATGGCCATGCTAGACATTAATTGGCATACTAGGCAAATCAAACATACAAACGACAAAAAATATCAATACAACTTGGCATAAGGAGAATAAAGAGTTTTTTTTTTTGGTACAAAGCATCTACAAAATGCATCACAGAATTTAAAAAAAAAGTAAAAAATAAGCCTGTCAGATGTACTTCAGTGCTAATTATATTATCTGAAACAATTTTCATATACATGACATATATGAAAATGAATTCTATATGAATATTGTACATATTTTCACAAAATAAATAATGTATTTATACAGTGCCATCATTTGCGTTAAAAAGGCTTGGCAACTCATTTTCCAGACACAGCTCAGACTCAAAGACATTGAAACGTGGTGTCCCTGGAAACTAATCACACATTCAAGTATTTGTTGTCAAGCAAAAGCACGTAAATACTACTGATAAACAATATACAACAAAATGTTAGTTTCTACTACTAATGTTTTTCTTGTTGTTGACTTAAAATCTGTGCCTTTTTTTTAGAAATGTAAAATATTAATGACACAACAGTAAAATATCTTAAAAATGAACATTTCTATTTTGTGAAGTGGAATGTCATGATACAAGAATAAGACCTTTTTTGTCATAAACGTTTTTTGCTATTTTTTCAGCAAAGAATGGAAAGAATAACAGAAACACGTCACACTTTCTCTGCAACTGACTGAAGTTCCATCAGAACAAGATGATATTTCTTTTTTACAGCAAAGGGGCCTTTTGTCGCTTTTCCAGAGGTATAAGATTACCTCTCCACTCATCCCCATGCTGTTTCCCCCTTGTGAGCACTGTAGCACAACTTCAAACAGCACAGATGCCCTAATGTATCCACCTTCCTTGAGACAGGTGCATTGTGGGATACCACTATGTTTACAACAAAATCCAGGTTTTCCAAATGCAAGCAATTATTTTTTTTCCCCCCAAAGTCACATTTTTTTCCTAAAACAGAAAGTTTAATAATTTTTCAAAGAAAAAAAAATGTGCATCTTTTTTAAACTTTTAAAACTTCGAGTCCATTCCCAAAGGTAGCACCAGGACATTTTTGAGCTACATGTTCATTATTCAAAAAAAGGAAAGAAAAAAAGTGCAATTTGTATTTACTTTAAAACAAAATCCATAGCAATGTGCAATTGCAGGCTCTTTTCTGCATTTTTGTTTGTCATTAAAAGGTGCTGGAACAGGAATCTAATTGAATAAAATAATTCCTTACAGTGTGGATATACTTCTTTATAGTAACAGGTGCAATCTAATATGGAACAAAAAGGTGCTCTTTTTTTCTCTGAAAGCTGGCTTGTAATGGAAGTCTTTTATTCTTGCTTTTCACATTTTGTTTTCTTCCCCAATAAAACCGTTCTGCTATGTGTCCTCTTGTCGCTTGCCAAGCCGTAAACCTCTTTCATCTTCTTTTCTTCACTTTTTTGTTTTTTTTGTATTTACCTATTTTTTATTTGAGTGCATATATGTGGGAGAGAAAGACAGTTAAAAACAGGAGAGTGTGTATATATGAGGGTAAGAGATGGTGAGGATTAGGACTTCAGAAGACTGGCATAGTTGTGATGTCATAGAAAGCTATAATCCCCTGGTCTTTTTTTTTGTTGAACTCTTGTCTGTACAAACAATCCTGAATTCATTTGTTGGTGACATAGTTTTCTGTGGGCGGCATGGCTGAATGCAGATTGCTGCCGAGGATGATAAGAGGCTGGTGGAAGGTCACCTGCTCCCGGGCCTTCATTTTCCCTGCCTGCCGCCTGCATTTGGCTCGCAGTATGGAAGGGATCCCCCTTCGCAGCCTCTGGGCTGCCTTTCGCTGCCAAATTATATATTTGGAAAACTTCATGGTCAAAGATTTTCTTGGGACGTCCTGTGGCACATGACAAAAAAAAACAAATTAACACATTAAACTAAAAGTGGCACTGCTTGTTTGCTTTTGATGACATACAGTGGAATAACCATTGTGGCTACACTGATAGCTTATCTTAATAGATAATACGCCAGATAGGGTGTTGTTTTTCCTATATAAAATGAGAAAAAAAGAGACTGCAGAGTACACTGAGGACTCTGAGCGCTCTCTTTGTGCTGCTACATGCTTTGTCCAAACTTATGAGGATATGAAAGAAGCACACAGACAGAATTCCCAAGCCCTTCTCAATGCACATGGGTGAGACCAGCCATTGTTCTCTCACTTGTCTCTCTCCCTGCATCTCTCCGTCGACACACAGTAAACACATTCCAGTTCAATCCACTATTCCTGGCAAACAAACTCTGCAAATAGCAGGCTCAGACTTTGTCTCTCGCAGAAGAAAAGGAGCCAGGGCTTGTTGCATGAATGCTCATTTTCCCTCTGCCACTTTGTAACTGCCCCTGAATGTGCTTTTTCTCAAGTGGAGATCAATTACTGTGTTGATCTCTTTGTTTAATTGTTTTTGCGATAGAAGACTTGGACAGTTTCTCCGCGGCGTTGCCAGTGCTCAACGTCCCAATGCCAAGAGCATATTAGTCTTACTTCATAGAATGCTGCACAAATTCTGTTTAAATAATACAGTTATGTGTAAAATGAAAAATATCCTTACTTAAACGCAGTACGATTTTCCCTGACTGCAAATAAAGTTGTTGAACTTCACGCTTGTTTACAGTTGGTTTGAGAAATGGTAAATAAACTCTGTGACAGAAAAGGAGCCTCTTAAATTGTCAGTTTACTTCCAATTGAATCAATTAAAATCAGTATCCAGGCCTTCAGAAATCTGCACTTTATAACGTCCTTATGATTCCTCACTTAGAGACACCTGCAGCTGACCCCTCATAACATAACATGTTACGTTATTTTCCGTTTTGGTCAGCAGCTTGAGGGAAAAAAACGGTATTTGCTTACCACTAGTAATTCAGCTAGATAAAAATCTTTTTTTTTTTTCCAGCCTCGTGACTCCTGCATTGCCTGGGCTCAGCGTAAACAGAGGCAAGAGAGATGCTGATGGGTGTGAAGATAAGGCCTGGCCCGGGGTGCCGTTTCTCACGGCGATCGGCCGGCACCATCACACACTGTACCTTGTTTATCACGGGCAGGGCTGTCACGGCGGGGAGTGCGGTGGCCGACACGTCCCGCTCCGACTTGGACGGCTTGGCGCAGTACTGCTCCAGGAGGCGCAGGCTGCAGCTTTTAAAGCAGCACTCCTCCACAATGCCGTTCTGCGTCCGCCGGCTGTTGGAGCGGCTGGTTGGTTTACCTGAGGAGGCGAGTGTCAAATCGAGAGAATATATCAGAAGCAGGTCTGCTGATGAACTCGCATGGTGAACCTGATGCCCTGATTAGCAGGACAGCCACCCGGCTGACCACTACCCTGTGTTTGATATGCAACTGCAAGATGGATGAATATATGGATGGATGGATGGTTCAATATCTGTTTTATTTTACCTCCTTACATCATGGTAATGGGGCTGCAAAATATGACCCAGTTTTGTGAGCCTGGGCTGAAGCCCTGTGCAAGGCAGCCACAAGACTGTTAGGTGACTGAGGGCAAGTAAATAAGACAGAGGCTGTGCTTTGACCTTGCCCCTTGTAAACTCAGCAAAGATAAGCGAGATAATGACGTTAATGGGGGAGGTGCGCAGGATTCTTACGGCAATGGGAGAAACCAAAAATAAAGGAGAGAGAAGGAGGAAGGGCGCAGGGGCAGGCTAAGAGCTAGGTGCCTTCCACAAGCACCCTGAAGAGCTCGCGTCATCAGCCCCGACGCTTATTAGTGCAGCCAACAGGCCACAGCACACCGCAGGAGAATGAAATAGGTCAGGCACGGGACGGCGGCCTACCGCTGTCGCAGGCCTCTTTAAATTCAACAGAAGGGGATGAAACCGGCACATCTGACACTTACATTCAACACGAGGAGATAAAACTGGCACGATATGACACTTAAATTCAACAGAAGGGAACAAAACCAGCAAATCTGACACTTAAAATCAACATGCGGAGAAAAAATTGGCCCAATCTGACACATTTTGGCCCATTCTGTGTGGTAAAAGTCCAGAAATGAGGCCATGCAGACTGCCTAGTTAAATGCAGGCTCTTATTTTAAACCAGAGGCACTGAAGTAATTATAACCCCAACAACACTGCATGGACCAGTGCTTCATTTAACTGCTCATTTATTCACAGTGTTTTTCAATTATAATGTTGCTTACCATGAAAGTCACAAATATGAATATGATTATTCACCAGCATACATTATTATTGTCAGTGAGGCTGTTTATAATTTGTTGTTAAATAAGCTTTTTTAAACCGAAATCCAAACTGGGTAATATTACTCTGCCTTGCCTAATACACTTTAAAGTTCTCTTTATGGTGTACTTTTGTAGCCTGTTCTTCAATTGTCCTACACACATTCGGATGAGAGGCAACTGTAGAGTGCCTGGCGTCAGCAGAACCTCAAGATATGTATCAGGCCATTTGCAAATATGTTCTTGAGTACCTTCTTGACACTTTTCAGTGGTAATCAGCCGACCAGACCTCCACCCCACCCCACCCCACCTCCGGCCCCACAAATATATAAAACACGAGACGAATTTTCCTAGAAAACAGAAATAAAACATGTTTTGAATGGAGCGTCTAATGTTTTTAGAATGCTTTAAAAGTGGATAACTTACTGAAATAAAAGCCCCGGCTGCCACAGACGAACTGCAGCGCGTCCACCAGCTCCCCGCCGCAAAGCGTCTCGGCCGAAACCGACTGGACGAACAAGCAGAAGGCGATGGTAACCATCTGAAGTACCTTCAGGGGCTGCATCTTCCCGATCTGGCGAGGGAAAACTCTACTTAAGTGACACAAATACAGAAACTGACACGGAAAACACAAGGCATATACTTACAAAGTACCAGTGACAGCTTCCCAAAAATGAATCCCACTAAATCAATGTCTTCAGTTTTATTAATTTTATTAAAGCACCTACAAACTCTAAAACACTGGGCTGTTTTTCAGATCACTGCATGTATTATGTCAGACTTCTTGAGAAAGTTTTAGCCGGAAACGGCTAGTTGTATTAATCCCACTTTCCCCTTCTAGTTCATTTTTTTTCCCTTCTACAGAGTCCCCATTTCTGTATGATAAATCGCAGTGATATCGCCCCCTTGTGATATTTAAAGATGTCCTACGAAGAAGTTCATCCAAAATTCAAACCAGAACGCTCCGAGACTTGAATAAAATGTTTCACCTTACACTGTTGTGAAGCTGAGCCATTATCACTGACAATTAGTTCAGTAAACGACAAAGAATTCGCTCTTTTCTCCTAAAAGTCTAAAATGCATTGGTCTTGTCCTAATCTACAAAAAAATGACAATGCCATTTATGATACAATAGCACTTGCCCTTTTGACGTTGTTGAAAACTAGTCTATTTCCTTTTCAGCACAGTTAAACAGAACGATTGCATGCAGCGCTGCAGACAATATACCATTTTAAAGATTACCTTCGTCCTTTTCTCAGTTCTTAAGCAGGTGTGACAGAGAAAACAGTAGCGCTGTCGCAGCAGGTTTTCCATGCCTGGATTGCGCCGCGTATGTTAATGTATTTGGTATTGAAGTTGCAAATTAATTACTTCCCCAGATGTTGCGGCAATAAAGATGTTACGTGAAACGGTCCCAAGATCAGACGACAGGCTACAGTTCTCAGTGTGGAGTATTATATAGCGAACCCGCCCCTCACCTTCCCCTCCTCTTTGTCCGCCGCGCACGCTCTTTCAGCCCCACGGAATAGCCTGAAAGCAGCATGCCCTATTGCTTAGACATACATTCCTATGGCACCGGCGACATTTACGTGTGCTCCAGGGTGCTTCTGTGTCATACCTTATTTGAAATTTAGTTTTTCCAAACATCTCTCATAATCTTGTAAGAAATATATCGTTTAGGTACTCTAAAGAGCTCAGCCTGGAAAGGAGAAATTCGATTGAGCAACTAAGTTTGTCAATGTAAAACCTGATTATATATGTATTTTTCCTGGAAAACTAATTTAGAGGTTTAATCAGTAAGAACACCGCACACGAAGCAAAATGCGAAAAGGATTTTGAAATTTAGTTAAAAACAATAATGCAAAGGAGCATGGAAAAGAAGCTGGCGCGGTCTCGTCAGCCATTCCTTATTTTAATATTTTATTATGGCCGCTTCAGTCAATCTTGTTCAATTACACTACCCGAGTAATTATAATACCACTTAATTATCCACGTGTATAATAGTTCTGCTTTATCTGTATATAAAAGCTATGCTGTGTATTTTAAGACAAAGAGTTGGTGGGCATTATAGGCCTAATGGCACTTCATCCATACATTTGACACTATTTTTACTGCATGTCGTTCCTTCTTAAGGGTTCAATAGCAAGCCGAAGTCTATCCTAAACCGATTTTTTCCTACACGAGAAATAAAATACACACAAATGCACGCCCAACGAGAGACATCCGGATAAATTAATTATAATGGGGGCACGGAGTCATAAACTTGGGAGAAAAAGATATTATGGAATTAATACCTTAATATCGAAAACAATTACGCCAGTCCCCCGTCATTTCGTATGAAATAGCGCCCCTATTGCTCACAGGGGGAATAATCTTAATAATATATACCGATCGACGGCGAAAAACACCGTAAATCAATGTTCGCCTAACCAATCCTCGGGGACCCCCAGACAGTCCACATTTTTGCTTTCTCCCATCTCCCAGGGATAAAGGAGAGAGCAAAAATGTGGACCGTCTGAGGGTCTCCGAGGACTGGTTTGGGAAACACTGCCGTAGATACAGCAGTGGATTGAGGGGGACCCCCAAACCTCCTTTAATAGAAGAAATATGCGCTTGGTGAGCCGCCCTCAAAAGTGACATCGTACAACATTCAGTACCACCCACCAAGTTTGACAACTTTTACCATCGTCACCACCACCCCACCATTTAAAACTTTTACTGCCCCACCCCCCACCTCCAGGTTGCTTTTTTGCGTCACGGTCGGACTGCCCACCGGGGAAACGTCAGGACTTCCCACAATTCGAGAAAATGATATAAAGTAGATTAAATGGTAATAAAATATAACAACTTTGCAAAATGTTTTATAATTACTCCACGCGTTCTGATGGCTAGATGGCATTGTCCGTAACATATCATCGCAAACTTTAAATATCATCGCAAATGGACATGGCTGTGTTCTGACAGTGCGTCTACTTGTGCGCAACTGAAAATTCCTGGAGTTTTTTCCTCGTCATTATTCCCTCCGACTAGGACAATATTGGAATCTAATAATAATAATAATAATAATA
>JAODKK010000008.1:23809880-23823491 GCA_026774405.1 Petrocephalus microphthalmus | reverse complement strand
TCCTTCCTGCCTGCCTGCCCTTTGCTCCTGTGATGCCTCTGCTACCTGTGACATCCTTCCTGCCTGCCTGCCCTTTGTCCCTGTGATGCCTCTGCTACCTGTGACATCCTTCCTGCCTGCCTGCCCTTTGTCCCTGTGATGCCTCTCCTTCCCTCCCTGCTGCTGTACCACTCCTCATCAGAAGCAGAACAAGCTCCTATGTGCCAGCACCTGCCTGCCCCTGCATATATCACTTGTACTATATACATGTAGATTTTTATTTATTTATTTGTTTGTTTGATTGTTTGTTTGTTTGTTTTATTGTCCAATTGACTCCTCTGCCGGCCCCTGGAGGGTGGGCTCCCCCTTTGGATCTGGTTCCTGCTCACTGGGGGGCTTAATGGGGGCAGGGATTATTTAAAGCCAATGACAATGTAATGTTAAGAAAATGTGCTATACAAATAAAATTGCATTGCAATAGTGATTGGTAATGGCTGGCATTTCTTCACCTGGTTTAAGCAGGTTGGGGCCTAATTTTGTATCCACTTGTCCCATTTACATAAATCAATGGGGCTTTGTTGAAAGAAGAGAGAATTGTGAGGTCTTCCTTACTCATGGCCCCAACAGTGAAATCAATCTGGCAACCCCAGAATTTGAACCATCAACCCTTTGAACCTTTGCTCACAAGCACAGCATCTGAACCCAAAGTGCTCCACAAAATGATTGAGTTCAGTCTTAAAAAAGTAACAGTCCCCGATTTACACTCAAGAATACTTCTCTGCGAATAAAATGGCTTAGGATATTGTACATGGACTGCATATCCTTTGTAACATGGCAGGAGCTGGGTTTTGGCTGATTGATTCATGGAACCCATTACTTATTTTGAGTCTTCATTCATCCATACAAGGCTCACGTGTTTTTAATGTCAGAAATCAGGCGTTTTCTAGTTGCTCTCCTGTATTTGTTCTCGCCTTTCTGGCAGTGGCTGAGCTGCTTTACAGGACAGTCCTGTTGGAGGAGATGAAGGAAAGGAAGCAGGAGAAATCTGGATGCCCCTGGTCATTAAACATAGAAGACTTGCCTATTCACCAGGGCAGCACGCTCTGGTAATAACAGTGGTCTTTCATCTCATCTTTTTTGTCCATTGTGGTAAGGTGATCTACTAGCTGCTCGATAGAAAACACATGTTGGAACTGCGAAGCAAAGGGGATACGGCCAGGGAAAAGAAAACTGCGACTCGGGGCATGGACAGAGTCATTAAATATTGACCAGCATTCTTCTAGTGTGGCAATTCAGCTGGATCCTTTCAAATTATAAAATGGGGAATCTTGTTGCAGTTGTTTATTGTACTGCTTGTTTTGAGTTACTGTTCTTGAAGACAAATAAAAGCTTCATGGTGACATCACTTTCAGCAGTTTCGGGTTTTTGGATCTTAAAGCATCGTTTGGAAACTGCACTTCAAGAAAGCCTAGGAATAAATACTATTAGAACTCTCTTTTGTTGTTTGACCCTATTAGCTTACAAAAAAGAACTATACCCCTTTACATGTTCTACAATGTATATACATTGTATTTCTATACTTTTAAAGGGGCAAACTTTTTAGAGATATACAGTGGGATAATGTGATGTTGAAATGAGAGGAATGGATGCAATTCTGCTTTACAGAACACAACAATTCAGCCAACCATCGGACATTTTTCATATTCAAGCACATAGAAACAGTGAATGTTGGAGCAACAACCAAAACCTATTTAGAAGACATATTTATTTCAGAACATTTTAAAAAGCTCTTCAAACTGACCAACTTATATGAGGTAAATATACATTTTGAACCAGATCATAATTTTCTAGGCAATTAACGTTGGCATTCTAAATGATAAAGCACTTTTGGACTAAACAGTGCTCCTGGCAAATCAAAATGATTATGGCATCTCTTTAAATACATAAGTAAGTATTATCCCTCCATCTACCCATCTTTGGTACCCAACTACTTATCCAATATAGGATGGTGGTGGTGAGGGGGATGGTGGTGAAGCTTATTGTGCTAAAGCAAAAAGTACCAAAAGTCTTGCTGATGCTTGATGCTGCCCTTCGTATGAACTTTTGCATAGCACCGAACATTTTTCCTTTATATTGAGAATTGCATTCCATAAATTCCATTCTCCTGCTACACTCAGGCTTTGTGCTTTTAATTCCATCACAACCCCACCTTAAATTTTGTGTAATTTCCATTTGAATCCAGTGTACATGTTCAGTTGGTCTCATCTTGTACAAATGGGTCAGCTCACAGGGAACACAGATCACCTTCTGCACAAAAACAATAGATCAATTGGGCAAAATCCTATTTAAAACCAACTAAAAGTTAAGTAGGATTTTTCATGTCCTATTGACATAACATATTGACATAACATAACATAGTCATAGGACTTAAGGGGGGTTAAGGGCATGAAAAGAATACATTTTCGCTAATGTTTATTACTACAGTTTTATCATTTATCATAACAATTCATGCAGTGACGCAAAAAGTGCTACGTTTCGTAGTCTGTATAGCTCGTCCTCGCGGCACACCAGCTCATAAGCAACATACATCACAATAAATGTAAGCCGTACAGTTACAAAGGATGAGCGGTCAATTACAGGAACCAGTTATGTAGCGTATTATTTAGTATCGCTCTATTTCTCTGGGGCGGGCCTAACCGTGTCTCAGCCAATGAGCTGGAGGATTACTGCGATGTGCCGAGCTCTAGTTGCGGCATAAAGCGTGAGACCAGCATAGGAGTCGCGCTGGGAGGTAAGACGTACAAATAATCGAATCATTATCACGTATACGTGGGCGAAACGTGTGCTCGCATTCAAAATAAACACACTGCTATTTGTGACAGCGGCTGTTTTATTATTTCTATTTCTGTGTTTACGAAGCGTAGCCAGGCTACCAGGCTCACAAAGTTGGCCCAACATGTGGTGACATTAGCCAGATAGCTAAGCTGGGGGATGTCAGAAAGTCGCAGGGAGGGGCGCCTGTTGCCGTCAGCGTTCCGCCGCGGCAGAGCGTCGCTATATACGTATATTTACACGCAGTTTACACGCATGTAGTCGGCTGCGGGCCTGTTCGAGTGTCGAGCCCGTATCACTGGGGTGCGGGTTTGGTGGCGCCGCCCAAAATGCGCTGGTGCGGACGAGCGGAATAGCGTATAAATAAAGCTGCCATGTGCCCGGAGCCGCTGGCTCTTTAAAGCGCCCCCTCCCCGATTCCTCCGCGGTCGGCTTCGCCTTGTCCGCCCGTCAGTGTCACAGCATAGCGCTGCGGCTCGTTAGCCCGAGATGCGTCACCGGACTGCAGTCCCCGGGAGGCCGGGGCCGGCGCCTTTCCGCGGCCGCCCGCTCGGAGCCCGGCCGCGCCGCCCGGCTGTCAGTGCCCATAAACACCGCCGGCTCCGAATCCATCGCTTTATGTCGGTCTGAAAATGGCCATTCGACTAGCGAAAGTTAAAGGTATTAAACCGACGCGTTTCTTTCAGGTGACCGTCTTAATTTCCGCCTAAGATGTGGTCACGCGTCAGTTTTGTTTTCAGAGCCGTTTGCCTCATTATTTCAGATGGATGGCATGAAAGTTGCCTTCATCTAAATTAATAGCGAGCAACCTACGTTTAAATTACGATATATTAACTTTCATCGGTAAGTGTTGATGCATCTGAATGCTTTGACATCTGCTCTTCTGCAAACTCCCTCATGTACCGTGTTGGTCGTTCCGCTTATACACACAGCAGTTTATCGGTCTTAACCAGTATCGAAATAATTTATTTGACTAAATAAGAAAACCAAGAATTATTTATTTACTTATGTTGAAGTGTGCGGTGTAACACAAATGTTTATGTTTTAATGGCAGATTACGGGGCAGAATTAACAATGGAGGCGGACAAGAATGAATCCAGAGGTAAACTGCCTATGAAAAAGTTTCAAGGAACCGGTTTTAATTTTTTTCTTTTATCTTTCTTTGTATGTGTGATAAAAGCGAGAAATAGAATTGTAATATAATATGCACAGTGCCATGATTCTGTTGGCATACAAATTGCTGCACATATATGCATGTGCGAACTTACATATTGCAAATTTTCAGCTCTGTTACAGCGTTATAGTGTGCAGGCTTAAGTGGGGTGAATAAGTGCCATATCAGTGCCATATTTAACTTGATAGGTTACAGAGTGAAGGACAGAAGACATGGTTAGTCGGATAAGGTGTCATTTCAAAGGTTAAAGGTGATTCTCATCCTAACTTCCCTTCTGTCATTATGAGAGAACGTTCTGCACTTCCAGCTGTGAAAAGGGTGTCAGCCATTTGAGAGTGTAGTTTTATGTGCTCACCTGCATGTTTATCCAGATTTTTAAAGCTTGCTCAGAATGTTGTAGGAGATGTGGAGAGGCTCCATAGGTGATTTGACAGTTTTATGAAGATTTATTTGTGTTTTGTCTCAATGATAGTTAAAGCTATTGGAAGATTGGGCAAACAGGGATTTTCTTTACTGGGGTGATGCTTTTCAGGTTTCCTGTTTTCCAGTTTATACAGGCTTTTAATCTGACCAGACTGCATAACCCAAATTTGTAACCTGGTATTTTTTTCACATTTGGCTTTTTACAGCTAGACACCCTTGTGAAATAAATGATTCATATTAGCATGGTGCAATTCAACACAGTGTGTAACACAAGGACTCTGTTTTCCAGGGGTGTTTTGCAGTTTTTAAAAACCCATAATGCTACATCAGCATTATATCAATTTTTTGTGCCAAGGAAATTCTCTGCATTATTTTCTTATTGCAGTGATTAAAACAATGTACTTGTTGTGAGTGTTGTTTTTTTTTGCCTGGTTATGAGTAGATTTTGATTAATCTGTAACAGGTAAGGTTGGATCTCAGGCCTTGCCAGCAGGTCAAGACAGAGTCGACAGTGTGCCTCCATGCGCCATGCACATCCTTGAGAGGTAAGGAGCTGGGGGTTGGGGGCAGGATCTTTGACAGATCATGTTTTGTGCTGAATCACCAGTACTCCTCCGTGTAGCTCTGTCACTCCTCTAGTCGTGCTAGAATGACCAACAGAATGATGCTTTCCCATTGTAAAGCACACACATTCCTGCTGGACAGATCAAATTGTCCAAGACAGATTGGCTGGACAGACCAGTTTAATCTCTGCCCACTGCCTTCCCCCACCTCAGCTTACCCAAGTCTGTGAAGAGAAGAGTCAATGCCTTAAAGCAGCTGCAGGTGCAGTGTGCTCACATAGAAGCCAAATTCTATGAGGAGGTCCACGAGTTGGAGAGAAAGTACGCCGCCCTCTACCAGCCTCTCTTTGACAAGGTAGGCTTCTGTTGCAGTGGAGTTTGCAGCTGCCCCCAGGGTATGAGCAAATGGCCCTCTGCTCTGAGTCTTCTGTAGATCTCTCGGTCATCGCTAACAAAGGGTACAGTGTGGCAGGGCTCGCCTTTAAATAGGTATGAAACTGGCTTGCTTTTCAGTGACTTGTCTTTGTGTGTGTGTGTGTTCCTTGCAGAGAAGAGACGTGGTAACTGGCACAGTTGAACCTACAGACGAGGAGTGCGAGTGGCAGAGCGACAGAGAAGACGAGGAGGAGTTGTCTGTGAGTAGCCTGTAAAATAATGTGCTAGGTCTGCGATGGCGGCCCAGCGTTCTCAGTCACATGTTTAGTTCAGAACTGTACACTTTTCTGTTTTTTTCTGTAGTCCTCATATGGTAGTCACTGATGTGAGATTCTGAGCTTTGATTCTTGTATACCATTATTGTCATGATGTAAGAGAAACACATCGGCACTCTGCACTAGCTTCAGCTATTCTGACGCTATCTTTACGAAGCCCAGCGTCTTCACCACGGAGACGATTTCTAAGCTGCGACTGCCGAGCTCATGCCTCTGGTGCTGTGCTTGCAGGAGGAGCTGAAGAAAAAGGCCTGCGTGGAGGAGTCGAAAGAGGCGGGGGCTCCTGAGGAAGACCCCAAGGGCATCCCAGAGTTCTGGCTTACCATCTTCAAAAGCGTAGACATGCTTAGCGACATGCTGCAGGTGGGAGTGCACTGGGGCAGTGTGAGTGTGGGACACCATGTGCTCTCTCCCCCCAAGCTAAAACATTCAAAACCACACAACAGTTAGTGGCTTTGCTGGAGGCTTTTATGTAAAATGACCTTACAGTTTCACATTTCACTCATTTTTATTGCTGGAGAAATTGTACCTGAGCAGTTCAAGTTAAGCGCTTTGCTGAAGGGTAGAACAGGGGCGCCTTTAGGAGCTGTAGGCTAGTCCAGGTACTTTAGGCTGTTCTAGTCACGCTATAGGTCTAGGATTTATATAATAAAGGGAACTATACCTTACATATAATGTAGCCAGCGTTTCTCTTCAAAGGAGTGAATTTCCTGCCACTCTTGTCTCTTAGTCAGACCTGTTGAAAGGACTTTACTTCTTTGTTCCTGGGCTTTCTGTTTCACCATACAATGTCAGTGGTTAATCCCTATTGCCCTTGTCTCTTCCTGTCTTGCCCCTGTTTTTGGTAGGAGCACGATGAACCGATCCTGAAACATTTGCAAGACATCAAGGTCAAATTCTCAGAGCCTGGACAGCCTATGGTTAGTGGGACTGACCCGGAAATCGTTTCTTGTCTGTTCTGAGTCGCACTCTTTGTGGCATTTCTAACCCTGTGACTTTTGCCACCTCTTCCTCAGAGTTTCACATTAGAGTTCCACTTTGAGCCAAACAGCTACTTCTCCAATACAGTGCTGACCAAGGTCTACAAAATGAAGTCGGAGCCAGAACAGGCCGACCCCTTCTCCTTCGAAGGGCCGGAAATCGTGGACTGTGAGGGGTGAGAGACTGTTTTCGTGCGCTGGCAGTCCTGAGCAAATGTCCCTGTGTCGCCGTGGCAGGGATGCCTTCCTGCAGGTCACAGTGTAAAAGGAAGAGTGGGAGTGTGTAACCCTCACTCCCAGAGCAGAGATGAGACAAAGAGAGGCTCAGGCCCCCAAATCTGGGGATGTGAGGCAGCAGTGCTACTCGCCGAGAAGAAGTTTCACTGCAACATGTCTGATTAGCGTCTGATGAAGACTCAGTAGTCCATACAGAGCTTGCATGCAGTGCAGCTTGGAAATAGGCCTGGCCAGAAAAACGAGTTAGGCCTCCAGACTTCAGGCTCTCCTGAAAAGGATTTTTTGTTTTATTGTTAAAACAGAATAATGTGATTACTATGTTTTAATGTCTTTGTTGTTGTCTCTTTTTCAAGCTGTGAAATAAACTGGAATAAAGGCAGGGATGTAACAGTGAAGACGATTAAGAAGAAGCAGAAGCATAAGGGACGGGGGACAGTGAGAACCATCACCAAGCAAGTGCCCAATGATTCCTTCTTCAACTTCTTTAAGCCCATCAAAGGTAACAGTCCGCTGCCCAACCGCAGGAAAGTATGCAGGCCTGAATCTAACAGGACAGGCTACTGTGGGTGTGACTGATCAGCCAGGATCACCACAGTATCCTCTGCTATGCTGCTCTCACTGCAATTTTTCATCATGAGCAACAGGTGGCAGTAGTGCTCCAGGGTTTCAAGCTAGTTGTTTGTGTCAGCAGTGACTTGCATTTTTAGACGCCATGTCCCCCTGTCTTGTTTGACAATATCTTGAGACAGTGCTGCAGAATGATTTACTGGTGGAGTCTAATTGAAAACTATTTTGAAGCATATCATTGGACAGAAATGAGTTCTGAGTTACTGTTATTCGCTATAACTTTTAGTGTAATTGGCACTGTATCAGTGGTGTTTCTTTAAAAACACAGGTATTTGGGTTCGGTGCTGTTGATTTTTTTGGGGGGCATGAAAATGGAAATCAAGCATTGATCTTGAAGAATTCCTGCTTTCAATTCCGAAATGTCATTTAGCTGTTTTTCTTATTTTAAGTATTTGCAAACTCCATTTGTTAAACGCTGGCAAAAGTTATAAATGACCTGTAAGCAGCTACTTGGCTGTATATTACGCAGTGTTGCATGCTGGAGGAATGTGGCAGTTCCAGCACCCTGACTTGCAGAGACCTCTGTTTGACTGACATTAGCACTTCCTTTGGCTGCCTGCGGTGACAGGAGCCCGGTAACCCAAAGTGCACTCCATGGTACCTCACCGGCAGTCGTGATGTGACGCTGCGGCCCGGCAGGGCCACACGGCTCCGTCGGCTAGGCCAGGCGCACGCTGTCCTGTGATTCTGCCCAGTCTCGCCCCATGCAGTCAAAGCTGTCATCTGGGTAAATGAGCTTGATGACCTAACGGTGGTCAAGTGGCAGATGTGCACGGCTAGTGGTTGGTATAAGCCACATGTCCTTACATTGCATAGCATGTTGTTACATCCGGGTTCGTACAGCTGTTTAGACGGCTATTTGCCGATGCCTTTCGGGAAATTATGTAATTTGTGACACATCTGGCTGTTTTGCATAAGCCTGTTATTTGTAGCAGTATTATTATACATGAATTACATAGTGGTTTTCTTTCTACCTTTCAGTTTCATCAGATGGAGAGATGGTGAGTTTGAATAATTTCTACTTCATGCCATTTTCTGTTATAGATGGCTTTTAATATACTGATTGAGCTTTTGTTTTTTCTGCTTTTGTTCTGTTATGCTAACATTAGCCTCTCTGCTTGTTTGATTTTCCTTTTCAGGATGAGGACTCAGAATTCACCCTGGCTGCAGATTTTGAGATAGGCCATTTCTTCCGCGAACGGGTCGTTCCCCGCGCGGTTCTGTACTTCACAGGAGAGGCCTTGGAGGATGACGAGAGTGTAGGTCCAACTCGGCGCCGTTCTTGTTATTTAAATGCACAATCGGGAAGAAGTAGTCCTGTGCCTTCATTTTTCATTTCTCCTTAGTTTGAAGAGGAGGAAGTTGAGGAAGGAGAGGAAGAGGTAAGGGCCACCTTTCCTGTTTGTGTTGTGAAGTTACAGAAATTTGACTTTGGAATTTGGCTTTCCTGGGGGGGTAGGTAATAGATTTCTTTGCTGTGTAATAGGACCATGGTGAAGATGGGGATGAAGATGACGAGGGAGAATTTGACCCCAAGGTTAGTTTAAATTTACAATATTTAAATTTCAAAACACCACAGGATAGCATACTCCATCGATTGCATAGATATGACACACATAACATTCTGCTGAATTAAGAGAGAAGTCCAAATAAAGCACTGAGTTCATGTGTGGATGACTGATTACTGTGGAGAGCTTTTGACCATTATAAGCAATAAGTTCCATCATTTCCAGCTGGATAAAATGTCATCATCTGGAGCTGGTTAGCTGGCATCCTGTTTCAGGACCTGTTAAGACTTGTATCAGTTCTGAAAAGGGTGTTGAAAACTGCACTTGAAAAGTAAATGTTCAATATATAGGGAGTGAAAGTAAAACTGACGATTGACAGAGGACAGACACCGATGTATTTGTGTTGGAAAAATGAACATTGTGTTCTCTTCTGACTTCTCTTACAAGTTAGCAAAAATGCAATGCAGCCATACTGCATTTCTCATGAAATGGTAACAGAACTGTTCAAGGTATAGGTAGGAAAGTTCATTGGGAATTAATCTGAAATTTCCCGTTTATGAAAAATTTCAAAATTTCAGCCTATTCTTGAAGAACAAAACTTTCACATGATTGACTCTAAAGCCTGTTAATGTGAACTTGATTGCACAAGGCTGTCTGAATTTATTATGAATCGGGGCTGCTTTCCTGTTTGATTATGATTGATATTGTTTTTCCTACCTATCCCCACCCCGTTACCCCATTACAGGCATAATTCATTCTCACTTCATGCATTTCTAGGTAAGGGGGAAAGTAGGTGGGTTCATCCTGACTCCTCCTTGGTTTAATGCTGTCTCTTTGCCTATCTCTAATCTCATACCTTTTTAAATAGTTGTTCTCCTAACAATGTTGTCGCTCCATCTGTATGAGCTGATTTGTAAACCTTTGACATCACATCTTCCTCTTGCTCTGCTCTGACCCAGTGGATGAATAGGATTACATGCCATGATGTAAAGTCTGGAATAGTTTTTTAAGAATTCTGTTACAGTTTAGGCCAAGGAGCAAACCCAGATCTCTTGCACCCAACTGTCTTACCACCCCCTGCCATATGAATGAAATGAGAATCAGTTTTACATTATGCTTTTGTCAGAAGTCAGTTTCTCTTAAAGGAAGTGGTATCTAACAATATATCTGAATAATGACAGGGCCAAGGTGGTGGTGATTACACAATGAAGCTGATATACCAATGATTCCGGTTGTAATCACGGCTCGCAGATTCATGGCTCGCATTTTCTGTGATTATTCTCTCTTGCTTGATCTTTGTATGCCTTCAGTGAACTTCAATTCAGTCAAGGCCTTAAACCTAAACCGAGGCATACATTCTAAACAATCAAAATAGACCAGTGTTTTCTGGAAGGGGTTGTTTTATTTTATGCATATACTCTTCCATATAATCTTCATCTTTCACCATCATGCTGAAATATGAGTGGCACCTTTGCCAGTAGCTGTTTAGCCATTGGATAAATACTGGCTGCACACCGATACGGTGGTAGGCTCAAAACAAGCTCATTCTGGCTACCATTCAGGCCACAGTCATTGTAAGCCAGTCCAGAATATGTTGCTTGTTGCCGCTGGCAACCACCCAGAGTTTGTCAGTGCCGGGCAGGACAGGACAAGCTGAGGCAGGAAGCAGTATGACTCAGGTCGCTAAGGCCCCTGGCTGTGTCAGTTTCCTTGCTGAACTTTGTGACACCTTCTTATTTCTCAGTCCGTTGTGTATAATTATTGTGCCCCCCCCCCCCCCCCCAGAACTTCCATACATGCTGCATGGTACTGGTACCCCTCTTCATTGCATGGTGCTGGTATCCCTTTTCACTGCCATCTTTTCTCTCCTATTTTTTGCTCTCAGAAAGAAGATCCCCAACCTGCTGAGTGCAAGCAGCAATAATATGGGGAGCCCACTGCTGTCACGCTAAGGCCCGTGTTCTCAGAATTTGGATGGTGGAGTCAGTCTGCGGAGAATAGCCACCCTGCTGTGGATCTGCCCCCATCAAATTTAACTCACACGTATAACAAAGTGTTTTTAAAAGTGCATGATCGGTTTCTGCCCCAGCCCGTCCCCCCTGTACAGAGTAAACATTTTCTCAAAAAAATAGTAATAAAATGCTGTAAATAAACTTACGATTGGGTAAGACACGATGATGCTGCAATCTATGCCATGGGTGAACGTATGCAAACGAGACTCAGAACCACAGCTTCCGATGGAATAAGCCAGAGCCCTGTGATCAGCACCACATTCCAGATGTCCTTTTAGAAGATTCATTTCGACAACCCAAGATTTAATAAGCTAATCCAACCATTGACTTGACATAGGTTACTCAGGGTTTTTTATGCCAAGAAAAACAAAAAAAATGTATTAAAAAAAGTCTAACATACTGTAGACAAAACCTTTATATGTCTTTGGGGGTTACCTATTTAAGTTGTTTTTCATCTGCTAATGACACTTTCTGAAAACCACATTTCTCTTATTCATGAGGTATTTATATTTGTTTCCTTTTGAACTGGTTTGAACTATATCTGATGGTCTTTGGGGGCTCTGTTTGAAGGAGGAGCTGGCTGGTCTCCTTCTGATGGGCCTTACAGTGTGAAATAGAGCCACGTTTTAACTTTGGCCACTGTTATCCTTCCTCCTGGTTGCTGTTACATTGCTACCCGTGAGCTTGCTAATAAATTATCTTTGTCTTGTTGCCAAATTTTCATGGGTAAAAGAAGTTAAGTGACGTAACCTGAATTTTATCTTGTTTCATATGTTGCCCACATTCAATGTCGGGGAGCTCAGCCTGGAAAGAAGGCTTGTGCCGTTTCCTCCAGCTTTTCAGTCTCCACAAACAGGGCTGCAAGTTCTTAGCTGTCTTGTTTAACCTGTTGTGTTGATACAGAAGGCAGACTTGCGTGACTAGGGGAGTTCTGTGGCTGATTTGAAGCTCAATAACTTTGACAATGTGACGTGGTAGAATGCGGATGGTGGTATTAAAGTGATACACCCCTTCATGTCCCAAAAGGGCATTTAACCAAAAGGTAAATTTGGTGATGATTCTCCAGTCTTTTGACTATTAATGGGACTGACTCACAAGTCCCAGCTCTGGGGCTTTCTACATAGATAGTGTATGAGCTGTTTCCTCGCACTGATCCGCAGTTACTCAATACAGTGTTTCAGGTTGTACAGAATAGTTAGGATATTCTATTAAAAATTGTGCAACGTTAAATATCTGTTTGGTCCCAATTATTGCTTCATTATTCCTGAATTGTAGTTTTTCTCCATATATTTCGTGTTTCCAGATTAAATATGTCACATAAGTTAAAAAAATCCTTTAACATAAGAAATTTCTTACACCTGGTGTTATCTTTGTGCCAAAGACTCGTGGTATTCCCCGCAAGAATGCTGTGACAATCATGCTTCTGATCTTAGTAATAAGCTACTGTATTGGTTATGGTTATCCTGAGCCTACCCTGGGAAGCAGGATAGAATTCCAGCAAGCCCAGCTCTACTTGTTGGATCGTCATTCATTTGTATTTTGCATTTATTCATCAGAATGCACATCAGTTGTTTTGAGTAGGAGTTAAAGGAGTTAAATTTGATCAATGGTATTGGGAGCCTGGTCTTGCTGATCTGTCTGTATGGGAATTTTCTTCCAGTGAGCACAATTTAGTAGGGACACAGCCGGGATGGGAAGTCTCTCCTTAGCAAATCCAATTCTTTCCATTATTATTGCTTTTGTCACAAGTCATCAAATTTGTGATTCAAGTCGAGTTGTGAGTCATGTACCTCGATTCCCTAGTTTTGTACTGATTAAAATTTGCTGCAGCAAAAATGTAGCCGTCATATCCCTGCTTTCCACAGTTTAAGATGTATATTAAAGAGTGAATGGCAGTTTAAAGAAAAAAAAAACCCTGATGAAGATGTCAGCATATTTCCAGGTTTCTAGGCTGATTGCAGTGGAACACTCTTTTCTGTTCCACTTTTTGATCTGGAGTGAATCATATAACCGTACTATTACTATACTTAGATTGCACGGCTTTCGGTCCGTCCCTTAAAAAGTTATTGGGAAAATAATTCTGGTTGTAGAAATAGGGCTTCAAATAGGGGTTCAGGCAAGCTGAAAATACCAGTTTAACTCTGCCTGGAAGCTGGCCGGTTGCAAACCAGTGAGGGTGTGGCCAACCGGCACTTATGAGGACACTGATATCTGGGTGATTTGCCTTAACATGATGTCTTAAGGCATTGCCACCTGTTTCCAGTCTTTGAAATCTTTGTCACTCTCGTTGCCTATTATGGACTGTTGGGTTTTGCAAGTCATATAATTGCAGGATCAAATACAAGGAAACCCTGTGAATTACAGACTTATTATTGGTTCAGAATCAATATCATGTTTTCAACAGCTATTGAAGTGTTTCAAAACAAATAAAGAGCTTCTCCGTTTCAATTATGTATATTATAAAGCAGAGGTGGGCAGTTCCGGTCCCAGAGGGCTGTGGTCCAGCACATTTTGGTGATTTCCCTGCTCAGAAACACCTGGTTCACCTCACCAGTTAATTGTCAGG
>JAODKK010000008.1:23679627-23698082 GCA_026774405.1 Petrocephalus microphthalmus | reverse complement strand
AGATAGATAGATAGATAGATTAGATAGATAGATAGATAGATAGATAGATAGATAGATAGATAGATAGATAGATAGATGACTTTGACTTTGATAGATGGATGGATGTATGGATGTATAAATAGATGGATGTATGGTGTATGGGTGGATAAATGGTTGGCTGGATACACTGATAGATAGATGGATACTGAGAGCCGCCCCTCTGTCTCTGCCTTCAGATACCACAGTGTAGTGGAGCAGGTTTCTCAGCGCCAGCTGCTATGGCTCTGCCGGGTCCTGCCCCCCTGGATTTAAAGGGGCAGAAAAGGCCAGAGGAGGTGCCCTCCCAGAGTGCCTTGCAGCAGGCCCACGGCATGTGGTGGGAGAAGTGGTGGAAGACAGGAGTGGCGGTGGGCTGCCTCCTCAGCCTTTGCGTGTTCTCCCAGATCATGGTAGGGAGACCCATTTCACAGCTGCAAGACCCCTCACCACAAGCAGGCATAGTGCATGCTCACGCAAAGCCAGTTCAGAATTATTATCTGCAGGATCTTTTGGGCCCGCAATAATGATAATTATTTTTCAGTGATACCTTTATCAGAGATTGCTGTTCAGAGTCTTGTTTCGCAGTCACATGTTTACTTTTGCAATGACAGTAAAATCACATGACTATGTCTACCTCACATATGCACATCCTGCTTGCCTGAGGAATGTCATTGTGTGTGTTATGTTTGTCTGCTAATTCATGCAGGGAGTGTGGATCCTCTACATGCTCAATGGTTATGGAGCTTTCCCTGCAGCACATAAAGTGTTGGACCTCATGCAGTACTTATTATCACCACTTGGGGCACAAAGCTCACTTGAGGAAGAGGTTTGCATCTCCCAATTATCCTGAGCACCACATAGTAAAATGACAGTAGGATCTTAAATAGCAATGCATCTAATCCTTGCATCTCTTCTGACTCGTTGGTGGCTATCTCCCCCGTAATGCATGTTAGACCATACAGAAGGAGCTCTGGAGAATGGAGAGCTTGTGCCCCCTGCTGGCTACCCTTTTCATCGGCATTGTCATCCTAGGCATTGGGGTATGCTTTTTAAACAGATTTTGCTTAGCCCAGAGTGTGCATCTTCTGCAGCTGCTGCATAGGAGCCTTCTGATGAAACATCTCCATAGGTCCTGTACTTTCTTGGAGCTCTGGCTCCCAGCAGCATCCCGGTCTTCCCAGATGACCGGCGTCAGTCCATGAGTCGGCAGCCATCTTTCACGTACTCGGAGTGGACCGATCCACAGCAAGAGGACGTCTTCAGTGCCGACCTGGTGCCTGAGACCCCCGTCTTTGACTACTGCATGGACATAAAGGCTGAAAGTGACCCAACTACACTGACCGTCAAGTCAGTGGGACTCCAGGAAAGGTGCAATGCCATGTGCCGAATATGGTCATCGCTACCGACGTGCTTTTGAGAACAGCGTGAACCACACACTGCCCCTTGTGTGTTTTCAGGAGGGGCTCCAATGTGTCTCTCACTCTGGACATGTGCACCCCTGGCTCCACGGAACCCTACGCTGCAATGCTGTCACCACGTGAACAGTCAACACAGGAGTACCTGCAGAAGGCCTCCAACGTGCTTACGGTGGTGGAGCTCCAGAAGAGGGCCCTGGATGATGCAGCACTGCAGGCCGAGTTCTATGTGAGTCTGCATCTCAGGTTTTGTTATCCCATGCCTTCAGAGGAACATGGTGAAATTGCAGGGGAGGGGACAGGTGCGTGGGGGACAATAGGACAGGCAGCAGTGCAGTACAGTACAAGACAGGAACATGTAAGCATAAATAATAAGCAATAAAAAGAAAATGTAATTTTGGAATGAGGATGTGCAAAATGACAAGAGTAGTATATATAAATGTTGATAAAAAGCCGAATACTTTATTAACAATACCGTGCAGTACAATGGATATGCAGTAGGTGGATAGATGCTGGTGACTGAGTCTGTCCCTGAAGCACCTATAGATGGCTGATGTTTTGGGTAGCAGACATTAAAGAGGGCAGACATTTATAGATGGATGCTGTTTTGAAATGCAAATATATACCCTTTGTAAAAATATTCCCCATGATTTATTGCTTAAATGACGATATAATAGCACAGATATTCTTTTACTATTGACAGGAAACTCCGATGAACTTTGTGGACCCCAAGGAATACAACATTCCCGGCGTAGTCAGGAAGAATCGATACAAGACCATACTCCCAAGTGAGCATGCCTGCTGCCAGAGGCAAACGTTCTTCGTGTTCGCTGGCCTGCTCTTGCTTAGCATAGTGTTACGCTGAGCTTAGCAGCGTGGCGAGAGGCACCAGGTCAGCACTGTGCAGAGCTGCAGGTCATTACGGCCGTGAAACGTGAGCATGTTTTAATCCCACGCTTACTGCTGTCTGCCACGTTTCAGATACACACAGCAGAGTTTGCCTTAAAGCGACAGACCCCGACGATTTCCTCAGCACCTACATCAACGCTAATTACCTGAGGGTATGTGCGGCTTGACTTCTGTGGCGTTGTGTCTCCCCTGTGACCCTCTGCTGCATGAGCAGTTGGAGGATGGGGGGATGTACTGTGTCATGTGACCTGACCCAGGGGTCAGGATGGTTAATGAGGGAACAATGAATCTCAGCAGATGGGTAAGCATCCAGTCTGTATTTATAGCAGCAGGACGTTCAGAGCTCATGCACCTTGTGTTCTGTCCCTGTGCTGTGACCTTCAGGGTTATGGAGGCGAAGAGAAGGCCTACATCGCTACCCAGGGCCCCACGGTGAACACCATCAGTGACTTTTGGAAAATGGTGTGGCAGGAACGGTCTCCCCTCATCGTCATGATCACCAACATTGAGGAGAAGAATGAGGTGGGAGCCCTGTGCAGGCTGATCATTACCTCCCTGGCTTTGACTGGCTGCTTGGTTTCTGGAAACCTGGCTTACGCTACATTTGAACTGGGAAATCAGAATTTGACTGACTAGCAAAGACGGAGTAACCTCTGCAATCCCAGCCTGAGAATTCTAGGCGGCTGCTACGTGCATCAACAGTAAAAATCTGTAGTAATTAACTGTTTATACTGCACTTCTGCTTTATTTGTGTTTCATATATTCTTTTTCATATACACAGTACTGTCCAATCTGTATCTGCAGACATGCTGCTATGTGCTTGTATGTGTAAAATACAGTGTAAAGTGTTGTACAATGAACCCGGCTAGAACTGCTATAGCTGATAGCTAACCTGGCAGTTACCTCAGGTGCTATGCTATTCCCAGCTCCGACTTCTGACTTCACAGGTTAATGGAATACAGCATTAGAAGTCTTTCTGTTTCCAATAGTCCTTCTAGACTACATTTGCTTGTGACTACAGCAGATTGCGGTATTGATGACATCATCGGCCACGTTGCATTGAAAAACTGAGGGGAAAAAGCCTTTATTGTCATTGCATGTTTGTAGAATGAAATGTAATGTGTGAGACTCCTTTAGGGTTTGACACCAAAATGAGATACCCTGTCAGAGAGTCTCTGCACGTTGCCGTCCTGGCTCCCTTCCTGGTGTATGAAGCCGATTGCAAAACACTTCACATGGTTACAGTTTTGTCCATCAGCAACAACAGTATTCTTACCTACATAACCAAATACCTTTGATGGATGTGCTTAAGTTTGCATATTTTTAGCTACTTCAATAAAGTTTTTATTTCCCTTCTGTGTTCCTCAAAGAAATGTGCAGAGTATTGGCCAGAGGACCATGTGACATACGAGGGGATTGAGGTCACTGTCGACCAGGTGATCCAGGCAGACGACTACAGCCTGAGGATCTTCACTTTACAGGTCAGCAAAGCATCTAAAGGAGCAGAAAGAAGTTTTGCAGCCAACAGCTATGACTGTCAAAAAGGAAGACGGCATGGCGAAAAATTCCAAACGAGACATATTCATTCTTTCAAGAAACATTGTTCTTGTACAATTCTAACTTTGGCTGGCAGAGGTGTCAAATCAACATCATAAGATCCAAAGTAAAAAAAAAAAGCTAATAAAATTTTTGTAGATTACACATTTTGTGAGGAATCCCATATTGCTTATCCAACAGGACTGGAAAGGTCATTAGCAGTACATTCCTCTTTGGTTTGTGACTGCTCCCCTTTGTAATCATGTACTGCTGCATGTGAGACAGGGCGGTGGCGAGAAGCGCAGCCTCAGACAATACTGGTATACATCATGGCCAGACCAGAAGACTCCAGACAAGGCTCCGCCCCTGCTGGAGCTCGTACAGGAAGTGGAGGAGGCACGACAACAGGCCCCGCCCAGAAGTGGACCTGTTATTGTTCATTGCAGGTATACAGTGTAATGGATACATTACTATACATTTATTCTATTTCTACATGATCTGTGTTGAACCTGGTCATGTGTAATTAATTCACTGGTAGATGTTCTCTCATTTTCGCGGGGCGAAACGTCGGAATATGACTTTGAGATTATCACTGCTACTTTAAAAATTAAGACATGTGCTTATGCAACTGATGACTTCAGAGCACAGGATGAAAAGGTTTGCAAAGAATTCGGGCTCCGTGAATATTTTTCACTACCAGATAATATTACCCGTAAGTAGAGTGCAGCGAGATGAGAGCCTGGCACTGGGCTGCAGTCCGCAGTGTGGTGTGGGTGGATTGTTGGACTGGTGGACGCCTTCTCGCTCACTCCGGAGCACTGAGGAGCTCTGACACATATGCAGTGCATTTGAATAGGTAGCGAGAGAGAGAGACGACTGTGACTCATCTGACAGTAGCATCAGTGTTCTGACTCCTGTTCTAAGGAGACAGTCAGATCTTACCCCATCCAGTGTTCTCTGTGTCACCTTAAGTCCCCCAGGAATGGAGAATCAGCATCCTCAATGCAGTCTGTCCCTGTGCATCCACCCCCCGCCCCTGAAAATCAGACTGCAGCTCTGTCTTCTCAGCCTGTGCTCTGTCTGACTCTACAGCGCAGGCATCGGCCGGACGGGCTGCTTCATCGCCACCTCTATCCTCTGCAAACAGCTGAAGGACCAGGGGGTGGTGGACATACTGAAGACTACCTGTCAGCTACGCCTGGATAGGTAACCCCCCCCACCCTGATATGACAGCCTGAAATGGACATGTGAAGCAATTCTCCTCACGCTGTCTGTCTGGCCAATACCTGAAATGAGCTTTTCTCTCCTCCAGAGGTGGCATGATCCAGACTTGCGAACAGTACCAGTTTGTGCACCATGTCCTTAGTCTCTATGAAAAGCAGCTATCGTGTCCTGTGGAGGAATAGTGACTGTATTCCCTCCCTCCAGAACAAACCTCCATACAAACAGCAGCTACCCTGCAAGTACAACAACTCATCCTATGGCAACTTCAGCTTTCACTCCATTTCAGCAACCCTGAGAGGCCTTCAGAGACCATTGGCACGGGTCTGAGGGAGGAACACATCTCAAACTGCTCTGCTGCCCACAGTGTTCTCAGAAACGCTACAGAATCCCTCTTCAGTACACAATGGCCACTGTGGAGTCTTCTGGGGTTTCATGGTTTAAGATGTCTCTGTTCAAGCACAATACTGCAAGATACTTCCAGCCTGGAGTAGTAATGAGTTTCAGAACGGGCTTGTAATTGTCAATACGGCATTGAAATTTCAACCCATATAGAAAAAACACTTTCTTTTACCATGTTCTCGTAGATCAGATTAGTGAGATTCTTTTCTCCTTACAAAGCCTGTATTCTACCATGTTATAATTGTACCTGATCTGAGACTGACAGCAACAATGACAATATTTGTCTTGACCTTAATCTGTAGACGTTGCTACACAAGTAGATCATCAAGGTTCATCAGGTTGAAGAATACAGGTGGTCTGTTGTTATGTCAAGGCAGACCAGAACCACAGAGGCGACAATAGCTTGTGCAAAACTAAGTATTGTGTTAAAGTATTTCTTTAACTGCATGATGAACCCTATGGAATAGGTTTAAGTGTGTGTGTGTGTGTGTGTGTGTGTGTGTGTGTGTTTACCTGTGAATTCTGGGTTAACTGCTGAGGTCTTTCAGCTTCCTTTGTGCAGCACAAGTAAAGGGACAGAGTAGCCTATGAGAAACACCTGCTACTGGGAGCCTTAATCCAGGGCTCCACACCTGCCAGCCTGGGCGTTAAGGAACAGTTGAGTTCTTGAATGCCCCCTACTCTCATTGAATGTATTCTGCGTTTGGTAGCTAGGGTTTCCATTTCACCAGCTGTTGATGGTGAGCTACGACTGGACAGCTTGCAATGTAGGAAGTGACAATGGGTCGGTTAATTCCGCACATCTTTTTTATACACTATGGCCTTATTCCACGTCTGTCTGCTCTGTTCTACCAGAGATGTACACATTTTTCTCACTGTCACTTTTAGCATCCTTCTCGCGGGAGAAGTTCCGACTGGGTCCCAGCACTTCACGGGTCTGCTTGATGTGGGAGGGAGAGCTCTCCTTTTGCAGGTCATTCGCAGGCTCTTGGGTGAAACTGTGTTTATTGGCTAGGCGTTCACACGACTCCACATCGTATTCCGTGAAAAATACAAGGCAGCTCAACAGGTGTGGACACGTCTAGGTTCGCATTGCTTATTCACAACAGCCCACTCAAGTCTGACAGCAGTAAATAAAGCGTGTGTGTATCATACTGTATGTATGAATGTATGTACATTGTTTTATGGATGTTCCACTGGACTTTTGAATACCCAAGATGCTGCATCTTAAGTTTTCTAAATGATGAAAATGCCGGTATACTGTATATCTAGCTACTGTTGACCATGTAAATATGATCTTAATCGTCCACTCTTTGATAGTTATACGTCAACTAGTGACATATTTGGTAGGGAAACCATGCTGTGTCCAGCTCTCCTTTGTCTAAAGAGCTCATTTGCACCTCTCTATCAGTTCATTTAGTTCCTGTAGGATGTGTATTATACAGCAAAAAACACTATGTATGTAGGTACATGCTCAAGCAGACAGTTATAATTTCATAACTAATAATCAGAAGTAAATAGCGCCATTTGTACTTGCCTGTTTGTACTGTTGCTTCCTCATAAGCATCGTGTGCTTTATGTTGCTGCTATGCATACACATACATGTGAGTTATGACCATTCTCATAAATACAGACTACTACCTGATTATGGCTAATGTCCATTTGGAGTGGAAGTAATGCAAATAATAATATAACAATAATGATAATTATTATCAGAATTATAATAAATATCTGTTTGTACATAATTTATAATATGGGATAGTAGAACATTTCATTTCATCCTAGCCAACTTAAACTGTAGACAGGGATTTGCCTATAATGAATAAGCCTTTTAATGTATATTATAAAAGGTTAAGAGAACCTAATAAGTGTTTGGTGTAAATCTCATCAAAATGAATAAATACATTTAATTAATAGATTGTGCCAGTGTAAAGACATGAATGAGCATTGGTGTGAGATTAATTATTTGTCCCATCATTTTGTAAAACCGGGAGAGTGCAGCAATGTCGCAGTCCGGGTCTAGGGACCCGTGCCAGTGGAAATGCTAAAGGAATTTCAAGCATATATAAATAGCGGGTGAGACAGTGATGTCAATAAAAATATGAGGAACGCGTCACAGAGAGTTAATATGAAGCGTGGCCTTGCTGATCGCTGGCGGAGGGAAGACGTGCCGTTAGCCGAAGCGGCAGAGCGGAGGGAAGACGTGCCGTTAGCCGAAGCGGCAGAGCGGAGGGAAGACGTGCCGTTAGCCGAAGCGCAGAGCGGAGTGAAGCTCTCCTCTGCCTGCAGATGGTCTGACCGGGATGAGTCACGCTCGCAATGGAAATGGTCACTCCTCACCCCCCCATGCTGATGTCCAGCCCTCCAGCCCAGCCTGCTGCATCGCTCTCATCAGCGCCCCCCCCCTCCCAGCTAGGAGCCTCCATCTGTGCTGCCCATCTGCGCTGACTGTGGGGGACCCGCCGCGCCTCCTCCCTCCTCCTCCTCTTCCTCCCCCTGCCACACAGCCCTCTCCTCCGGCACCTCCATCTTCCATCTCTCACTGCTGAAACGCACTCTGCTGTTTATCAAACACACATAGCAGGCAGTCCGGATGACTCAAGAATGGAAATAGAAGACTTCTATGAAGTTTTAGCTTCACCCTGAAACTGCTACCTGCTAATGATAAGCCGGAAAGGACCTTGGCATCCTGTAAAAGCCCATATGCTTATAGATTTTAGTATTAGTTTCTGGTCAGTGCTGTAATATTTGCATACTTACTTCCTCAGAAACGCTTTGAGTTGTCAGTAGTATAGCTGTAGTTTTAGTCCTGACAAAGTTTCAGAATGAAAAGTAGTATTTCAGTGAAAATGTCTAGCTAAACAGCATTATCTATTTATTTTATCTTGGCAGCAAAATGGGGAGCACTTTTAAAAATACCATGTTTTAGTGACCATACCAAATAAATAATTAGCTGTGATGAACCTTTAGAACCAAACATGATGCATTCCGTCTTGTCTGTATCAAACTTTTATATGGCTTAAAGTCACATTACTCTTTAAAATACTTTAGGCTTTGTGATTTTGAACGATGGATGTAGGTTAGTAACAGAGGTATATTTAAATCATATACATGTATGACCCCACGACCCTTGCAGGTGTTACGGAGCACATTTAAGGCCATCCTAAAATAAAACATGTCCTTCCATTTGTTACATAGTCCTTTTTTCCTAAATTAACTGCATTGATTTTAAGGACTTGCATGCACAAGGTGAAACTATAATCAATAAGCTGATCATCCTGCTCTTTTCAGGTTTGTGCCATGCGATCTTTCAACTGTATTTTTTTTAAAGTGGTATACTCCTAGAAGCAAACAAGTTCTGAAAGACTGATGATTCCATTGTGTTACAGACATTTTTGTTTCTCTTCACTTGTGGAGAAGGGATGCAGCTCGGAATGTTTGGCTCTTTCATGGGTATCCGTTTGTGAAATATCACTATTGGTTATGTCCTTAAAACTCTCCAACCACAATATAGCTGTATTGTATGCCTTTATATTTTCCCTCTTGCTAAGAGAACATGTCATAAATTTCTTGATATTTTGCATATTTCATATATATGTTGCCTATTTCTTGCCATTCTCATTCTTATCCTTCTTAAAAAAATCACCATGGAAACATGGAGAATGGCAACAATTACCTGAGACTAAAGATATGTGTCCTGTGCTTTTTTTTTTTACAATTACAACAAAATCAAAAATACTTCATGTTTTCGAAATAGCATTCCAAATAATTGTTTACTTTTAGCTAGTGTCACAGGGAGTGTGTCCCAGGGAGGAGAGAGGACCAGGCAGGGGACCCCCATAATGCACATACACAGTCTAACCACAGACACTTCAGAAACCCCCATTAGCCTAAATGCATGTCACTGGAACGGGTGCAGGTCTGAACAGGTGGGAAGTGCAAACTCTCCCCATACAGAGCCACAATCTGAACCCCCACCCTGGAGGGCTGGGACAACCGCGCCACCTACTGAGCCCCAATGTTACACCAAACTCCTATCATTTTAAATTGGATACATCTTGCTTAAGTCATAAATGTAGTCATGTTCCCATTTTTTTTATTTTAAAGACTAAAAATGGACCACAGTGGGTTGCCTTATTGCTTGTGAACAGTTAAGAAAATCACAAGTAATTACAAATTTTCATATCCAGAGGCAGCTATATATAAAGAAATATTGTATGTTCTCAAATTTATTTTGTAGATTTTAAGCAATGTACTGAGACAGTTTGCATCATACAGTAAGTGGATGAGGGATTAAGGCTTGCTAATACTGTCGAAAATAATGAATATAGCGATTGTAATGTTGACAACAATAAAAAAAAACGTTTCTTCTATGGTTTTATGGCAAGTCCTAAATACAGTTTTTTTTTTTTTTTTTTACAAAATGTATCTGTATTGTGTTTTTCATCATAATAAAAGCAGACTTAAATAAATGCACAGTATGCCGTTTCTAGTTACCAAGACATTTTAACCAGCTATGAAATGCTGATTGATGTGGTAGACACCAGCTGAATCAGTTAATTTGCTTCAAGTATGTTTAAAGTAGAATAGCATATTTTTAAACGTTCTTGAACAAAACTGATATCAAATTAAAATGTAAGCCATTACTCTTTCAAAATATCTTATTTGAAAATGACTTGACATGCTTCTTAAAATAAAGATGTGATTTTTTTTATATGAACATACAAAGTTATGAACAGTGAACTGATGAAAAAGTCCTGTAACCCAAATGAATAGTATTATGTTAAACTTTTGAAAACAATACTACAAATTATTTAAATATACATACTGTACACATACTTTCGAGATATCCTTATAGAACTAATATATATATATATATATATATATATATATACATATATTTACAACATATATACGTAAATATTAAAATACATACATATGCACATAGTATTTATAATACTCATCATAATGGGTTGGTACTTGTTTATGCGTTTATGTATAAGCTGCATATTTAAACTAACAGTGCCCTGAATTTCAGAAGCACCGGTTTCAGTTGTCATGCTAGGTCGCCATCTAGTGTTCCATTTTAAACCAGGCAACCAAAACATTTCTTAATGTTGCAAAGCCAGAGGTACTCTGACTCTATTATGGAAATATATTTTGTATATTGTAGAAGTTATCATAAAGTGAACATGATTTGATTGCGAATAAACAATTACTGGCCTCGTTATTATTATTAATGATTATTATTATTATTATTATTATTATGAATAATAATAATAATAATAATAATTAATAATGATAATAAATATTTTAATTGTGTCATAAAATGTCTTAAAATGTCATAAAATCTTTTCTTTAGAACCAATTCCATTTCATTATAAAAGTTTTGAGAAAACAGTGAAATTACTCTATTGACCATAGGATTTGATGCATTGAGCCACATACCGCCTCCAAATGGTTTGGGCTTTGAAATGTCAAACTCATTCATAGATTTCAAACATATATCACATCGATGGCACCACAGAGGGCACACATTTTTCTAGGCGGTAAGCAAACCAGCTTTGTCTCGGACTGGCACAGCGCAGAAGTGAAATTGGCTGGCTGAGTGGAAACCAGTCCCCTTAGGAGTTGGTACCTGGGCAGTCATCTATGTTGCCCATAGGATTGACCAGCCCAGGTGCTAGATATGCTATTTTGCATGATATTTTACAGTTTGATATGGATATAGGATCTATGATATGAATTTTGCAGGGCATTTCAAAGTGCTTTAAGACAGTGCCTATCTGCCATATAGGGCCAACAAAATCCGAACGTCTCTGCTGTAAAAACAAATACACTAGTTAAAAATAGAAAAATATTAATGTTTGGGTTGCATTTCAGTTGCTACTTGCTAAAAATATAAGCATTATTTTTAGTTTTGGATAAAAATAAGTAAAACTGGTCAGAAGCCATAATTGTCGAACTTGTCTGTTTTGGGCCTTGCTAGTGAAGGAGTTATATGGAACTCCAAAACGTTCTCACTAAATCCATAGTAAACAACGCTTCTGGAATCTCTACTTAATTGGACACTAGCAATGTTCAGTCTGTGAATAGGTTAAAGTTCAGTTATTTTGGTAAAACAACATTATTGTGTATTTTTTGCCAGGATCACCATATGGGACAAAAGCTGTAAGACTCAAATTGGGGATTTGCCTGGAGTGCATTGAATTATACGTCTGGGAATTGAATTATCTAGGGAAAATAAATTAGAGGCGTGCTCGCTGCAGAAATGTTGTTTATCTGAAACACTGTCCTGATACGTTAGTCTACTTAAATGTCCTATTGCAGGTCCCCTTTAAAAGCAAGCCGTAGCCTTTAATCTTCTGGATCAGAAGGGTGACGTTACCTTAGCCTCGAATCGCGGGCTCCAATTGGACGAAAGTGACGTCAGTGAGGTTTTTTTTCCCCTCGGAATCATGACTTCATCGTAAGTTCATTTTTTAGTGCCAAAGTGCACCTTCTGTTTTGCTTAATTACTAACTCACGGTTAATATGGGAAGCTTATCTTTCACATCTCAGTTAACAATCAGTGTCCCATACATGAGCGAAACGAGCTGCCAATTATGTGTGCATTCACTTTAGTGCAGAATGACAAAATCTACATTAAGGCTGCAGTAGGCGCAGCTCAGCCGAGCGCTGCCGCCCTGCCCGCTCCCCGTCCTTTAATGTCCACGCTTTGTAAACAGTATAATCCAGAGCAGTAGGTGCGCTGTCTGGCAAATGGAAAGCAGCGAGGCGCACAGCAAGGCGCTGTGAAGAAGGAGGTGAGTTTGTTTATTTGTGATTCTGCCATTTTAAAGCCTGCATATCTCCCTGTGCTGTGCGGCGTAATAAACATGCAGAACACCATTTCCAGTGCTTGGCGGCCGTGCTCATGTGCTCCTGCGTTTCGATACCGACTTAACGATGCTGCGATCGTGTATTTTGGGGAGGACACCGAGTGGTACCGGTCTGTTATAATTCCAATAAAACACTGAAATCCGGGGGTACGTACTGATGCCAGCGTTCCCAGCCAGCCGTACCGCGCATATTCTCTACCCTTAATTAAAGGTATGTTGCTGGATAATCGTCTCCCCGTCACTCTCACGTCATTCTTCCGCCGCTTTACGTGTGCCACCGTAACCCGGTATACCATTTAAAAGGTGCGGCAATAATTGCGCATTTTAAGCAATTTCACGATCATTAATGCACGATTAATCTGATCAGGTAACACATTACCTTATAAGATCCAATTGAATCGCCCTACTCTGATTCAGAATGACAGGTGGGAAATGAACGTGGTCCATCGTTTGGCTTTTTAGAAAATTGCCGACCGTGGAATTTCGCGTTGCATTACGTAGGTTCTTAAATCGAGTTTTATTATTATTATTATTATTATTATTATTATTTATTACTATTATTATTATTATAAACGATATTTTATGTTGGTCTTTGCTTAGTCCTCTCTTAGTGTAAGAGATCAGTCAATTACTTATTTGTGCGATTGTGCCAACACTTAATTATTTGCTTAAGCTTATTATTTTGCGCTAGAGGAATTTCACTAAGTAGCCGAGTCTAATTAAAGCATAGTAAGGGGAACATTATTTGTTGCCGATGCGGCACTTCAGAACCCTTCATGTATTTTATATTTACAGTTTTTTGTTTAACCTTTAATTGCTTGTAAACATCTGAGTGCGGGGGGCAGAGGGCTCTTTCGGGCTTATTTGGTGTTGTGTTAGTACCGCTGCAGGGGAGCGTACCCAGCAGTTACCGCTGTCATAATGCAGCACTCCATCTGATGTAGACGAATGTCAGGGGATGCGCATCCTTGGAGGGATTTCTTGTGGTGTAGTGTGCGTATGTTTTTCTCTTGCAGTTGTATTAATGTTAGTTTGTGTGACTCAAAAAAGCTAAAAAAAAAAATCAAAGCATTTGTAAATGATTTTGCAAGGCGGGGATCGAGGCACGAAAAGGAGACTCAGCAACTGCTCAACGTAACATTTTTCTTAAAGGTACTTAAAAAGTCTCACTGTTTTGCATACTTGGCTAAAAATCGTCTCCGCTTTCACGTGAACACTCATGCTTTGTAACTTTTTGCTTGTGAAATGTGGGATTTCATTGTCTATATTATACATGTAAATATTTGGATAGTGTCTTTACTGCATAAAGCCACTTCTCCTGAAATAAGAGTAATGGAGAGAAGTAAGTGTAATGGCGAGCACGCTGCTGGGCTACAATTTAAACTGATGTTTTTTCATTCTTCTTAATAAGTAGCTGTTCCCTTTGTCTTTACACAATATCCACATAAATATTTCACACACTAGAGAAGACTATTTACAGTGTCAAATGGGGTTCTAGTCCATAAACAAAACGGGATTAATCATAGTATGCGCGAATAATCTTACTAGCTGCTGTGACTTGGTCTCCTCATCACCTTTTATCTTAATTTGTTAATTTGGAAGCTTGGCCAAAGACCAGATGTACTGCAGTGTTTGGAAGTGGGCATTAGTTAATGCTACTGTGCATTCCCCAGCCCTGTCACCTCCCAGGATGTGTTTGTCTCCATCGCTTTCCATTCTCCCGGCTATAGTGAGGTCATTATTTGTCTTCTAAAAAGGAGGTTATCTTTTGGTTCTTGAGAGCATGCTGGAAGAATTTTCGCGTAGGGGTGAGTTTTTAGCATTTTTCTGAACTCTTTTCTTTTTTTTTTTTGCAATGTTGCAGAAAACAAAGACGCTGTTTTTTCATTTGTCTCTAACGGTTTTTTTACTCCGTTGACTGTACAGACTCGAAATACCAGAGGAAAGACTAGCATATAGCTGCTTTGGAAAAGGAATATTTACTGTTTAGAGTTTTCCTCCTTCCGCAGGGGCTGCCAGCTAGTTGTGGGCAGGATGAATTCAGTGAAAATGTCACACTGTATGAAAATTTGGTGATAATAACTTTTTTGCACATGCCCTAGTAGAAATGAATGAAGGATTGCTCAATAGATGTTGATCCATGGAGGGGTGATGATTAAATGCTGTCATTCATTTCATGCAGTCGGCCCCCCGGTGAAGGCAGTGCCATAGCATCTTATGAACACCCATTGCCAATAACAGCAGTTCTCTTCTGCGATGGAGTGTGTTCGCGCGCAGCTGTTCTGCACAGTGATTTCTTAACAAGACCATTTTCTTTATAATGGGCTGGATTCTGGGCAGGAGGGTTTTGTACATGACGGAATAGCTGCAGGATGCTCACATAAGTAGTGAATGTGTAGAGAGTTTAAGGGCGGTGCATCTGTGACAAGAAAACTGTAAATGTAGGCATGGGTGCATGACACGTATGTTGCGGATAAGCATGGGATGGGGCATGAATGGGCAGACTGTCTGATAGTAAGTAGGGTTATTGTCAGTCACTGTCTGTTTCTAAAAGGGGAGTTATTAGCAGTAATTTTATTCACTGTACATACAGTACAGTTTAGTTCTTAATGATGATTGGGTAATCTGTATCAGTTTGCCTGAGTATTCAACAGATATTTAGTCTATAATAGGTCAAGACAAGCTTGTGATAATTAAGGGGAATTTCAGTTGAATTACAGTAATAGCTCTTTTTGTTGATCCTGCCCACCACACATTCTGCACTTTCTAGCTGGGGCTCTTGACGCAAAGCTTGCTGGGAAATCCAAAGCTGAGCTCCCTCTGGAATTACATCATCCAGCCGTGAGGAGGGCGCAGCAGGGGTGAAAGGTGAAAGGTCAAACTGAATGAATGCAGCTGTCCCAGCTGACTGCTGTAACGCTTTTACAATATCTCTTTATTATCGTCATGTGCCATGTCTCTCATTCTGTTTCCAGCTTAGAATAGCTGCCTGATAACTGCTTATGAAAGCAAGTAGTATTTCTATATGGCCCTTTACCCTTCAAAAACATATAGACACAATAACAATAAGGCAAACCAGCTTTGGAGGGCATGATTCTTCACTTACCTCCTTTTCATCTCTCACATGTGCTTGCATGTTTTTTTTATTTGTAATTGTAATGTTACGACGGGTCATGGTGCAGGCATTAAAAAGGTGATAATCCACTTATGGCTCAAAGACAGGAGTTTACTGAATTCAACTAAAATACACTGGGGAAAAACACCAAAACAAAAGGATTGTGTGGGGTCAGAAAACCAAATGGGGAAAAAATAAAAACAAACACCAAAGACCATAAAGTAGTATAACTAGGGAACTGGGCTAAATCAGTAGAAAGTCTAGACAATGATATAAAGTAAGAAAACATATAGCAATTAAGCACAGTGACTGACTAGGGAACAGAGTGGCAGGCACTTACAGTAAATACACAGAGAACCAGGTTAACGAGGGGGCAGGTGGGGAACATGACCAAAATGACCGATCGACAGACACACAGAGCAACAAAAGCACAAAATTATTAAACTATAACAATCAGCAAAACTGGAAAACATTAATTACACAGAAATAAGGGAACATAACTAAGAGGAAAAAGCAAAATCAATCAAGACATAAGCAGGGCAAACCAAAACAGGAAAGCAAAGATAACTAATCACATAGACCAGGAAAAACAGAAAACCAATAAACAAATGAAACAGGTGAGACTGGAGAGTCTGAAACCCATGATTTGAGGGTTATAGCCTCAGAGCCACATGCACAACACAGGGAGCTATGCAGCAGTCTGAGCAGCAGGGACAGCATCCTAGGACTGAAGGGCTATGAGACAGAGAGGGGAAAAGCGACCAGCGACACCTGCTGGCCGGACTGGGAAGAGACACAAAGGGCAGGTGTCCCAGACCCAGACAGATGTGCCCATGAAGAATAATCTCCATTGGTGAGATATGTTAGCCACTGAACATTGTGCAAAAGACATACAAAACCATGCCAAATTTCGGTATTCACTTTACTCCTTAAAGGCAGATCTAATTCCTGGTGTGCATATATTTTTTGTGAATGTTTTGGTAGATTTGTCGGTGTTTCGGAGGAATGACACTATGACATTAATTCTTGTTTATGCCTTAGTCTAATACTTGGCCTGAGACTCACAGTAGTTTCCGATCAGGCAGTATCTGGGAAGGTGTCAGCATGGAGTGTGTGGAAAAAGGCTCATCTTGAGTTTTCTTGAGCCTTTCCCAGCCACACAGTGATATGGTAAAGAACAGCAATTGCTTAAAGAGGCAATTCAGTCATTACTTTGTTTTGATGCTTATTTTGTATTTCATGTTGTTAAGAGTGATGTTTTTTAATGTCGATCTTGTGTTTTCTTTTCATCCAGGACTATCCATTTAATAAGTAAAAATGTGTGTTTCTTATGTAAGGTAGTCAGAGAGTGGATAGGAATGTCATTATTGTGAGATGCTGATATAGAGCAAAGAGATAGATGTGGCTTTTCTTAGCATGTCAGTCTCTTGGCTGATCACAGACTTGGAGTAACTGAGAGTCGAGAAACGGCTGTATCCCGCATGGCTGGTTATTCCCGTCACAGTCCTCTCCTCCCCACCGAGCCTGGGAAGTGAGAGCTTTTATTTGGGCACCTTTACCGTCAGCATCGTTGGGATGCAGGGAGAAAGGAAGGCCTATGCGGACATCCAGAGCTCAGTGCCTTTTACTGGCTCCGTGTGAGCCGGACATGCACATGCCCCGGGAGTGGCTGAGGACCATGCGGTCAGCGGCCTAAGTGCAGTCACATAATGCCTGGCTGTATCAGCCAGGAAGGCTTCACATCCTGACTCTTTCCTGGGGACCTCATGTGTCTCATGAGTCGGTCCCTCAGTTTGATTACATACATGTACTTTATTACTCGTTATAACAATATCCAAAATCTGTGGTCTTGGACTTTGAGTCTTCCGGTCTTGGAATTCTGTTTCTTTCCTTGTTCCGTGATTTTTTTACGTTTCAGCGAAAACCCGCATACACAGCGGCCCTTTCCGGATAAGACTGGCCACCCCTGATGTGCTCCTGTGTCCCTCTTATACAGAATACTTACCTTATCTCATTTCTGAGACATTGACGTTTGAATGGTGCTGCAGGTGGGAGCTGACAGAGTGTCAGCTCAGATGTGGGAGGCAAACAGATTTTATACTCAGTGGAGGCTTTTGACATTTACTGCCTCTTTACAAATGGAGTAAACGCTGAGCAGTGCAGTAGTATTTCGAATATGGTAGACAGGCACTGCAAATGACCGGAATGTCTTAGTCTGTTTTATTTCTCAGAACAGAGTCTGTTTTTAAAGATTATGCTAGTGTGTTCAGCTGGTTAAATTACGTTTTCTTGTTTCATTTTAAAGGTAGCAGGAGAATTATCAGCACTATTAAGCTGTAGTGAATTCTGTTATTGAATTCTCTGTTGCATTAAAGCAGGTAATTAAATATACTTTGATGGCTGCAGGGAATTACATTTCAGTTTTGCATTTCATTTTTTCACTTAAAACCACTGCTAAAACATACACGTAATCAAGAACAATACTTGCTGTAACTTACAGCCTCGCCCCTGCGGAGCTCTGGCCAATCAGCTTTCCGCTGTCCTGCCCAGAGACCCCATGGACGCCGCGGCTCAGTGTCTGCGGCCGTCCTGCGTGCCGCGCGCCCTGCTGCTCCCGGGACCGGTGCCGGCGGTGGGGAGGCAGCACCGCGGGACCATGGACGCCCAGCAGCTGGCCAGGCTCCTGCAGCGAGGCCTGGGCCGCACTCTGCTCATCGACTGCCGCAGCTTCTGCGAGTACAACGCCTCGCACGTGCTCAGCGCCGTCAACATCTGCAGCTCCAAGCTGGTCAAGGGGCGGCTGCAGCAGGACAAGGTGTCGGTCGGGGAGCTCCTACAGCCCGGGTCCAAGGTGAAGGTAAAGACCTGAGGCGAGCCCCCCTCCCCCTACCCCCCCCCCCCCCCCCTCCCCCCCCCCCCCCCCCCCCCCCCCCCCCCCCCCCCCCCCCCCCCCCCCCC
>JAODKK010000008.1:23544121-23559533 GCA_026774405.1 Petrocephalus microphthalmus | reverse complement strand
AGGCCTACGTTTTTTCATAGGAGCTAACAAAATAATTTCTAATTTTTTTCCCGTAATATTCCGGCAGATTCCAGACATAACACGAGGTCAATCATTTCCAGCTTGGACTGTCTGTCGAGCATCGTCCAGCGGATTTCTACAGAGGCAGCCCCGTGTCCCACAATCCAGGAGGGATCCGAAGGCAGTCCGTGCTCCCCCCAAGCGGGCACCGTGCACGAAACGGGAGCGCCCACCCCGCCTCCGACCAACTGTCCCCAGCCGGCCCAGGACCCCGTCTACCAGGTGCTATGAAGCAAAGCAGACGGAGCGTCGAAGAAAACTCAACATTCTTGATTATAACCCGATTCCTTAAAACGAAGACAAACTTATGGCCGTGGCCACCGCGTTTGGTGGGAAGACGCGGATGATTAAGCACCGGCGTGCTGTTTCTTAAAGTGAGAAGTACAATTATTAAACCGTCACCGGCCTTGTTTATATTATAAAATAAATACTCATACACATGCTCACGCTAGTACTCAGCTCGATGTGCAGTTTAGGGCTATACAATAATGTGATTATCTTTTTCATGTATTGGCAGCAATGGGTCACAATTTTAGTGCTGTTTGGAGCAATCTTTTTCGACTGTGCTCTGACTGTTATCGGTAATTAAATATATCCAAATATATTTATGACTTACATGGTAACTTCGATGAACACTCATTTTCTGTGCCACCAAGAGTGTTAATTATGTTTTGATATTTGTTGACAGTGGGGTCAATCATAAATTAATCTTAAAAATGAGGACCATTTTTGTATATTTGTATATAAGAGCTGGTTTGTTAAAACGATTCACTATTTAATGTTGCTTGTTGATGGCGACGCTTGGTGTGGTGTGTCAGATATTCAAAATTATATTTATAAATAAAAACTGAGTGAATGTCAATGCTTCAATAAAGAATCTGATAGCTGTTTATTTACAGAACTCCGTTTTATTGTTCGATGTACAATAACTTATTTAGTCATTTGCTACTATAAATCTACAAAAAACTATTAACAGAGAGACTCATTATAATCGTATACTAACTTAAAGAGCAATGTACCAATGTAATGTATGGTCATGTCCCCCGCTACGCGCCCATTAATTCAGCTTTAATAAACAAGCACCAATAGATACTCCAAATTGGTAATAATGAAGGCAATAATATAATAATAATAATAACCTTATAAAGTTTTTGAAAGCAGTCTTCGTATTAATGATTAATGACCTAAGTTGTAATCAATGGCAAGCATAGTACAGCAGCAACTGTACAAAGTAGCGATAAAACCGATTCACAATCATCAGGTTTAACATAAAATATCGATATAAATCTCGCTTAAATCTAACACCATACCCTGAAATGATTGCGGGCAGTGATGTGTTAATCTATACACAATATGCTTAACATGAACATGGACCATTATCAATAATATTGTATTTTCCATCTGAGATTCAATTTCGTGACAAATTTTATTATACCTACAGGATAAACAGAATTAATGTTTATTGTCTAACATCACTAATGCATATTTATCTATCATTCGGCAGATTTTTATCAGATGCTTTTAGGTTATACTTTTGGTAAACATTAATCCTTCAAAATTTAAACGCACGCTTATGCCATTTGACAGGTTAGAAACGAGCTTTTATTTTCTTATTTTCTTTTCTTTCAAATAAAATATACATCACCTTCAAGAAACCAATTCCCTTCATTTATAGTGTTCGTAATTTTAATGTATGTATTTCTGGTTTAAGCAATTTTATTTAAATCATAGCCGCGCTGATAAATATACGAATGAATTAAGTGTCATTAGCAAAGACAACCAAATTCGTTTAAGCATGGAAGCAGTGTAGGACTATGTAGCAAACTACTTATACCAAACTTTGACTAGTGTATTTGATTGCCGTTTATTGAATAGTAAGTAAGATTTTTGCAAACTTTGAAGACATATATGGAGTTTTTAGCGCTTCGTTTGTATGTGCAGACAAATAAAAATAAACATTATACACGGGTAACCGTGTATTTTCCTCAACAAGAGAACATACGAACTTTAGAGTGAATAAGAGAGAAGTTATTTATTGAGCTGCCAACAATAACAAGATCTACAAAAACTGAAGGCAGAAGAATCACGCTTTATTTACAAAACTATTGAAAGGCAAACAGTCCATGATGGTGATATTATCTAGGCTACACAAGTAACTGTTTTTTTTCTGGACTTCACACAACACGCGTAGCTGTGAAGCGTGGAGTGTGGCTTTAGCTGCGGTGTCTGAAGGGGCGGCGGTAGGGATCCCTCTCCGGCGGCGGCCCGAGCTCCAGCCGCGGTGTCAGGGGGCGCCGGAGGCCGTGGGCGCCGATCCCACGCTTTACTTCCTGCGACGAGCCGCGGCTCCCTTCTTGCTGCTGTAATACGGCAAGAGTTCGAGCGCAACCGAGTGAGAATTTCCGCTAAGCAACGCAAGGCAGTCGGTAAAAAAATGTAAAAGATAAAGCAACTCCTTATTCACTACGTCTAAAATGGGCTTTTGCCCGAAAATCAAAAAGTACCTTGTAGTATCATGTTATAATTTTAGCTTAATTACTTGTTTTTTAATTGCAGATTAATTATAGTCAGAGGGCATGCTGGTCACTCACGTCACACCATGCGTTACCTACCGTCACCTCGAAATTAGGAACCTGCATCAAGCTTCTTATAAGGTTCGTTATGCAATCATGCACCTTCATAAAATATTTGTAGAAAATGTCCTCAGGCGCATCTCAAGCCTTAATTCTCTGAATCCTGGTGCGAACGATTTTGGCGCGTCAAGAAAGCCACTTAACTGCAGAAAGCTGATTAACTCCTGCAGCAAATGCGGGCCAGGGGCACAGCCTTAACATATACCCTTTACCTAAAGCAATGAGCAAAGGACCAGACTCCACAACATGCAACTTACGAGTTGCAGCCAAACTTAGCTGCCAAATGTTGCAGGAGAGCTGGAGCTGACTCTCTCCTGGTCAGTAATGGTTCTCCGGAAGCGGCTAACGTACTATTTTCTAAGTTATCTTACTAAGAAAGAAATATCCATGTAAGGATTCAGTGCCTTTGCTTTTGATATATTGTGTATTGTGTGAAAGTAATTAAGCACCCACATTGGTAATTCTGACCAATCATTCAAAGCAGACATTTTTAGAACATTTAGTAGATATGAGTGAGACTTAACACATCGTACCTCAGTTGCTAGTATGTGTATGTTGTGTTAGGGCTTTAATAGGGGACTTTGGGAAATGCATTTCTCAGGAATGGGCCTCTGGGCCTCTGGAGTGGGAAATGCACCAGATTTCCATGCCACCATCTGTGGGCATGGGGGAGAATGCCGCAAAGCCACTTACTGCTTCTGAAGCTCATCAATGCGGTTTCTGAGAGTGGTGACCTGGAAATGACACATGAGCGTGTTTAAAGCAGGGCAGGGGCATTGCTTTGAAGGGAGCCCTGTGCTCACCTTTGAGAAGACCTCGTCGCCATGGAGACTGCCTGGAGATGTTTGAGATGGAGGAAAACCAAAGGTGCACAGACCACACAGCAAAGAGCTTTTTTTTTTTCTTATGGACCGAAAGGTGCATAGTGGAAAGGTGTAGGAGGAGCTTTGAGAACTTGTGTGGGATATTAATCCTTGAGTTGCGTGCTGTTGTGTGGGTTGTGGATCTCCAGTGGTTTTCCAGCTCATCAAAGGTAGAAATCAGCACCAGCCAACAGGACCATAAGACTCAGAAGTGTTGATCATCTCGAAGCTTTGAGCACTGTCAGAAAGAGCCGAGACCCACTGCTTTGACCTAAGCTTGGGTGCAATCACTTACCTGTGAGGACACTATGGTGTCAGGGGCAAAAGATCTGTTCTTTGAGTGCAGAAGCACCAGCAAAAATGATAAAAGTAGAAATGGACTGACATATATAAAAACATTTTGATTAACCTGTAGTCATTAAAAAATTAAAAGAAATTCCATATAAAAAGAAAAAAAAATACTTTCATTTTTAAGATGTCTCAATCTGCATTATATAACAGCAGATGACAGGTCAAATTGACTAATTATATAGCATAATTTCTTAACTTGTTGAAAAGACTAGTGTCATTTTGCAAGGTCAACACACCCCTTTACCGGACTGTCAGCCTTGTGTAATGAGTAATGGTTTCGGTTGCACTCCACTGCTGACCTTTTGCCCCGTTTCCATGGCGCTTTCGTGGCGTCCCATGCAGGCAGACCATGCCCTGCCAGCTGAGCCCTGCCGCTTTGCCCCTTACACTGCGTTACTTACTATTTACTCAGCTCCTCCACTCTCTTACGCAGTGTTGTAACCTGGGTGATAGATCAAAGCAGAGCTGCGTTCATTCTGGAACTGGACGTGTCGTTTCCTGTGGAATGGGACTGTACCCCTGCTTAAAGCCTCATGAACACGGTATAAAACATTGCGTACTGAGAGAAGGCTCATTCCAAATCACTGTACACAGGAAAGCGGCTATTTATAAGTCCTCTTGGCAGGAGAACGCCCACGTGGGTTTAGCTCATAACTGTCACAGTTCTAGACGAAGCCTGTATGAAACCCAACCGCTAAGAATCATAGAAGTCAGCCGACTAATAGCTGTAGCCATCACTTCACAAATCAGAAGTCTGAAAATGGTCGGTGTGTCTCCATGTCATGAGCACCTTGCCACTTCCATCTGATCTCTTCATTCTTCGGAACAGAAGATCTGTGCCCTGTTATCTTAAAGTTCAGATGGTGCCGGGAATGAGCTACATGAGACTTTACAGATAAAATTCGGGACAAAGGGAGGCAGCTGAGGCTGCCGGTACAGCTGCCCAGAGGAGTGGGCGCTCACCTCATACTTCTGCTTCTTCAGCCTCTCGAGGTGGTCGAACTTTTCGGTCTCCAGGGTGTGCATCCAGTCCCACAGTTCCTTAGCCTTCTCCCTGAAGTGGGGCAAATGCTATCACCAGCTGTCCATTGTAGGCGCCCCCTTCAGGCCGGGCAGGGAGTAATGGAATCAATGGCTAATTTAAATTAAAAGATGATTTATCGGGGGTTGAATTAATTCAAATTAAATCCTGGGGGGACACGTTACCCCCCTCTCCTCTGATTCCTGTGCCCCTGAGCATAAGGCATTAGTCCACAAAAGGGTCTTGTTACAGCAACCTTAAGCAAGTTACTTTGCCAAAAAGCTGTATAAGTTATTCTGGGCCAACATGTCTGTTAAGCTGTTAAACTTGCTTCCCAGGGATTTTCTACACGCTCCACCAAGGGCACCACGGGCATTTGGATGAGGTGGCCGCTCACCTCAGCTTGTCCTCATTCAGATGGTCGACGTTGAGAGCCTTGCGTCTGTCAGCCAGGATCTTCTTCTTCTTCTCTCTCTCAGTCTGCTTCTTCCCACCCCTCTTCTGGTCAGCCTGTAAATTCCACGCCAAGAATAAATGAGCAGCTATTAACCAGTTGATTGATCATATTACATAGCTAATGCACTTCTTCATTTACACACTTCGCAGTAACCAGCCCACCACAGTGTCCCGTGGAGTTATGAGACATGCACGCCATACATTAAGGCAAAAAGAATGCATTTTTTAATAGTGGCTCAGCCAGATGCCGCCGTGAGCAGATATATCACCTTCTGCAGGTAGCTGCTGTACTGGGAGCCCATGTTGGCCAGGGCGGACTTCTTCTTGGCGTCCTCATCAGCCCTCTTCCTGGCATCTGCCTCCTCCCTCTTCAGCCTCTCCTCCTGGAAGGACAATCCCGACTGGGGTGTCAGCACAGCTGGGCTCTCGTGGAAACACCACCGCAGAAGTGATTCCGACGCGTACCTCACGCCTGGCCTGGCGTTCCTTGTCCTTCTCGGCCCGGACCCTCTGCTGCTCTGACCTCTCTGCCCTACGTTTCTCCTGTAGGCATACGCACACACTTGCTGTCATTACACTGCCCCACAGCTAGGGGCATACGCATACACTTGCTGTCATTACACTGCCCCACAGCTAGGGGCATACGCACACACTTGCTGTCATTACACTGCCCCACAGCTAGGGGCATACGCACACACTTGCTGTCATTACACTTCCACAGCACTTGGGCTGAGGGGGGTGCAGCAAATGAACCCTGTCACTTACAATTCTCTCCTTGAGGGCAATAAGCTCCTCCTCCTCCTTTTTCCTGTGCTCAAAGTGAGCATCGATCAGGGCCTGAAGTTCAATAAGATCTTTGTTCTGCCTCTTCTTCTGGATGTCCTGTAAGTGACAGAGAAGCATAGAGGCACAGATGGAGTCAGTTTCCCTCCACTTGTGAGAATGGTTAGTTTTTCGGTCAGGAGGAGACAGTACCATGTGACCAGCCAAACGCGTTTACTCACATCAAAGTCTACTTTATCCCCTTCAGGGATTCTAGGTGCTGAAGGTCTGTAAAGATTGAAATCACGTACAATTTACTTTGAACTTTAATTTATTTATCTTTTGCTTTGCATTATGTTAGTTTTAAGCTGAGGGTAAAGTTTACTAAACCATTTCTCAAGTACATTTTGTTTCGAAATATCCAAAGCAGAATTAGAAAGTTACTTACTTGAATTTTGGCTTCTCCTCTAGTAGGTAAAAATAAAAAATAAAAAAGGAACAAGGAGTTTCACAGTTAGATAAAATTAAGATATTAATGAACTAACAGGGCAGTAATTTTTCATAGAATCAGTTCACCATGTGATCTCTTAATATTAACACAATTGCTAATGTTAATCACAACATTGCACACTTTCTTCTGAAAGTGTTAGATGGTGGTACGCTAGGAAAATTCAATCAACCTGTAAGTTCTATTAAGCATATTACTCACAAAAATCCTCACAGCACAAAAGGATTCCCATTATTGTACAAGATTAAATAATTTTTATCAACTAAATCATATTCAAACTTCAGAACTTCATTTTCATTTCAAGACTTCATTGTCTTCTAGGATGTATTAAAGTCTTTTTAAAGGTGAGATACAATGGAAAAACATCTCGTAAAACACATCGTAATGTATCCGTATTATGCAAGTAGCTTATGACTGGACCTTAACATTCAGAAACAAAGCGCCCCGACTGATAGCAATTTTCTTATAGGAAGTTACAGCTACCATCTTAATCTCATTCCCTGTTCCCTTAAGAATGCCCATGCAAGAGATATAAGTCAAGCTAAGATGCAGAGCAGGAGAAGTTATTACAAAGTTAGGTCAGCATTTCATATTCTTTCACCCTTTTTCAGTTTTTTGCATCATCATTTCACTCTTGAGCTGTTATTTTTAGCCTCATAGGTTTTGCTGTTGGCCAGGTCCATGTTTTCTTACTAGAAAGGCTTTATTGGGGGTGGGGGTGGTGCTTGAGGAACAATACATATGAGAAGCCCATCAACATACCTTCCTCTTCATAGGTCTCTGCAAGCAGCAAGCGTTGAATGCAGAAGCAAAGTGGACACAGTTAGCATCAACATTTCATGCCTCAGCATTTGCAAACGTGGAAAGTTGCTGCACACAAGTGAGAGCAGCTTATCTCAGCGTTGGCCTACAGGGGGCGCTTTACTGCAGCATCATGACCACAGGCTCAGCCTTTCCATGTAAATGGCCAGCATTAACTCCTGACCAGCTGACCGTCCAATAGCATGCAAGTAAACATGGTGACACGGGCGGTCGGCTGGATATCGAACCAGCGAGGGATGCGAAGGGCATGATGGCAAAGGAAACTTTATGAAGGCTGAGCAGTTTTTGAGAACCCGGCAAAAGTTACTGGTAAAAGGAATAGATCTTCTTTCAATATACATCATCTTTCAATATATTCTTATTCTTGAGAATTACAGGCAGTCAGGTTTAATATTTACTTGTCAATTATACATAAGCACATTCACAACAAAGTCTAAATAGACCGTGAAATTTGATCAAATCTCCCATGTTTATGACAACCAGGTCCTATTTGCCAAGTTGACATTAAGGTTGCCCAGTGTGGCATAACGTCAGGTGCCTATAGCATGGAGTAGGCTAAGTGTGCGAGATTGAGTACTGAGAGTACTGTGGCTAATTTACTCCTGAAACGAATGATGGACAGTTAAAATTAAGTGCCTCCAGAAGCTCTCAGTGCTAATACAGTAAAGGTGCAATTAGTGACAAGCAGTTAAGAAATGCACATACAGTAGATGTACATGTTTATACAGAAGAAGTGAAGTCTTCCTAATTAATGGGCAGGTGCATGAAGATGTCAAAGCTGGAAGCAGTATGGTGTGTGAGGTGACGTTAGAAGCGCCAAGCTACTGCCTTGGGGCTCTTCAATCAAACAGGTTCGCTACAGTTGAAATGCATACGTTTGTTAAGTGCTTATATCTTGCACATATATGTACACACATCCTGTGTATAGCGATTGTCTCTGCATTGTGGCCAGATATGAAGAGGAGGTACCTTCACTTTAGAGAACTACAATAGAAACAGTCACTGCACTGCTACGTTTGGAAGGATGAATGAATATACATGCAACATACCTTCCTGCACTTCTTCCACTGGCTGAGGCTCTGGTTCTGGTTCTGGGGCTACTTCTTGCACTGGTTCTGGTTCTGGTTCTGGAGCTACCTCTGGCTCTGGTTCTGGCTCTGGAGCCACCTCTGGCGCTACTTCTACTTCTACAACCTCTTCGGCTACGGCTATGCGGCATGCACCGAGTGAACGGAGAGTGGGGTGGTCAGAGAGGTGGGCGAGCGGCGAGAGAGAGAGTCATCAGAGAAAAGAGCACTCTTCCGTTAGTACGGTCAGTATGAGGAGGCCGGAGGCGGACGGCAGGGGCCAAGGAGGCCGTGAGCAGAGAGGAAGGAGATCCACTGCCGTATCTGAGACAGGATACCAGTCAAGTTCAGATAAATCAATGTCCAGCATCTAGTGCATTGTGCTACACAAAGGATTCATTCACATTCTAGAAGCAAAGTCTAGAAGCAAACTCTAGAGGTCATTATAATAACATCGAAATTTGCTGTTTATAGTGTGTTCACTCCTCTGCCATAATAGTCATAGCTATTGCTTATCCCAAAGTTAGGCTCTGGGTGACTGTGAGAGAGGGGATGGGATGAGGTTCACCTAACTGACTCGTCTGCTGAAACTACCTTATTCTGGAATGGAATACTGTAGTTAAGAACACTCCAGACCGAGTGCTGAGATGTCTTCATCGAGGCCACCTCTTACAGAAACATAATGTTTTTGGCCAATATGTGTTAATCAAATAATAGCTTTTAAACACTGAAGATACAGGTTTTGTCAGAAAAGCTGGTAAAACTCTTCAGACGAGCAGGGGTGTAGGAAAGGAGGTAAAGGTGAGGTGTTACTGTTACCTGTTCATTTCCCTGACACCCTTTCAATTTAAGAAAGGGCAACATTACAGTTAAACAGCTGATGTGTGGGATTAAATGAGTTTACAGCAAATATGACCCAATCCATGCAAAACGTTACATGTACTGTCTCCTGTAGCAGATCAGGTGGAGTGGAGGTTGCGAGCTCAGACATGCAATACATGCCCACCTTGGTTCTTTGTCCTTTGACTGGGGCAATAAAAAAACTTTAAAATTCCTCACATAAATTTAACTTAGTAAGATCATTATAAAATACAAATTTTAAAGACAATTTCAGCATGTCTTTATAGTATTAAATGCAAACAGTTCTGAGCAGTGTTAAGTGCAGAACAGCATTTAGCTATTACAAAATTAAACATCTGCAATGAAGGCAAGTTCTTCCCTGTATTTGATTTATGTGACGTGCATCTAAACTATATTGCAGGTGATATTTCTATATATAACAAAGTACCTCATTTTGGCTGATTAATGTTTTAAAAAAAAGTATTTAACACTTAAATGTTGTAATCATTTGAAGACATTTTTGGATTAATTACACTAATGTTTTGCTCCTGTTCACAAGATGTGGGTCTAAAGGAAAGAAAATCCAAATGCAAAGTGGGTTTACAGCAGACAGGTAACATTTATTTATATGTAGGGCACCTGTTTTAGCTCTTAAATGACAACATTTGGGGTGATTTAAGATGTAGTTTAGCAAGCAATTAGAATGTATTTACTTACCATCTACCCTGTAAAATGAAACATGAAGCAATCAGTATTTGGCCATATTAAACGAAGTGTATTTGATTTCACTGCATTTTGGAAAAAAAATCTTGGAAAATTGTACTATTAATTACATTACAGTGTGACAGTTTTGATTCACTGCATGTCAAATAACTCCTGATATTAGAATTCAGGTAACGTAATGAGCAGAGGTGGATATATCAGGTCCATAGAGTAAAAATCCAGACCAAGATTTTGTTTCAACCAACCAGTTGCGCATAAAAAGTCACAGTCACAGATTACGTAACTATTGGTACCATTACGTAAATCTTCTGGATTTTTACTCTATGGACCTGATATATCCACCACTGATAATGACGTCAGGGAGGTATCTTTGTCAGTACTTACGCCTCTTCGGTGTCAGACATGATGACAGTGGCTTTTTCACCTGTTGAGGAGTTAAAGGAGAATCTATTGAAGCTGGGCAGTGAATAGCAACATTTCCAACAGTTTTCCTGTGCAATGGGGTAGTATTTAAGGTGATATCATAATGGCCGATGCCTTGATTGATGTCTAGAGCCATACAGTAAACTTACCATTGTCCAAATGATAGACACAAATGATCTATATATTTATATGCACATAAACATTTATATAATATTTTAAATGGTCATTTAAAATATGGTCATTTTCGTCTTTCTGTTGGAGACGACGGCCCATTTTATTGACTACAGCTCATCACTTTTATTTGCAAAGCAAATAAGCAAGAAAATTTTATTAGTTTTTTTCCACAGATTTCTCTCCCAGACGTTCAATTTAAAACTCTCACGTGTAATAGAAAACACAGGAAATTAGCATTTAAAAAGTCATACGAATAGCATTTAATACATTTCACCTGCAAGAAGACACCTTCTATGAAAACATAAAATTAGAAGAACTTGATTGCTAACAGCTGCAAATGTCCTTAAGTATTAGCCATGGATTGTGTTTCTGATGGGTCAGCAGCCATCCCTCTTCCATATCAGTCTCAGGCTTATATAGAAGAGGGGGGATGGAAACAGTAGACGGGGAAGCAGACAGTTTGGCATATCCATCTAGTTTCTTACTCTGTCGATGCAAGTTGATAGAGTGTATAACCAATGAGTGTATAAAGGGAATACAGAATTTGCTCCTTTTGTTTTGCTGCATTGACTTTGTTCACGTTGCGAGCATTTTTAAGTTTGATACGTCGCAATTCACTAAACGGGCAGCCGGCTGGTATTCCGCTTTCTTCCTCGCCCCCAATTCAAAGTGTTCTGCAGAAATGTAGCTTTTTGACAGCGCCCATGCATGTAATCACAGAGACATGCATAAACAGGTGCACTTCTCAAACAATCACAAAATACTGTGCATATTGACTCCAGGTATGTTTTGAATGTCAAGCTTTGGTTTGCATAATTGCGCATGCAACAGCAATAAGATCAATAATAATAATAATAATAATACTAATAATAAAAATAATAATCGCAATGATAAAAGGTCAGGGACCCCAGAAATCCCATCACCCTTTGCTTCCTCCAGTATGCCTCAGGTGAGCTAATATTCGCATTGTGGAGCAGCTTCAATAAGAGCAGATGTTCAGAGGTAGAGGCTGCAATGTGAGCATATTGACTGCTGCGGTCCTGGGCGATGAGGACACCTAGGCTCCAAGAGAGGCTTTCTCTGTCTTACCTCAGAAAGGCTGAAAGAAGTGAGCTCCCTCGTGGGGGGACACTGGCTGTAAGGCTCCTGCAAACCTCCCAGGGTGATAAAGTGTTTCTCTTATGGTGACATTTGATCTTTAGAGCCCCCTTATTGGTGGAACTTGCATCGGAGGCGAGCTAGCCAGGGGCAGGCAAAGTCCCGGCCCCAGCACTGAATAAGGAAATGGATAGATTATGATGCATGATGCGTGAGGAACATGTTTGGAGAGAGGAAACTGAGAGCATCTGCTGCTAAAATTGTCACAACACCAGGCAAGCAAAATATTACAGCCATCCAGCTGAGAGGTTCATAAGGTGTAATATAAGGTGCTATAATGCAGTTAGCCTACAAATAAAAGGGAACTGTGTGAGTGCATCGAAAATTAACGCCTGAAGTTCAAGACACAGCCATTCCATGATCTGTATCTGTTAAAGATACATAAACTAGATATAAATCATAATATATTATTTAAGGAAAAAAATGTTAGCATCAATGAGTCAATTAATAGAAAAAATAAGATACATTGGTGCGGAAACAGATGCAATTTAAACTGCAAAGGCAGGCATGTGGAGAAGGTGTGTGGTTCTTCACCTGACATGACCCCCGTATATATGTATATGGATGAGCACCCATCCAGCTGGGGTCAGAGCTGCCCCTTAGTCGATAATACGACACACAGGATCTAACATGAGGCACTCACAGTCCCTCAGTTGCACACACTTCCCAATAAACTGGAGGTGTATACATCGGCATGACAAATGTGTCCTGCCTATGATAACATAATTTCATGTTTTATAAAACAGAATTTTGGCTTCTACAGGTGTTCTGTGGATGATTAGGCTGTTCATTGCCAGTGTATGCCACAGCTGGTGGAATATCTAAGGCACAGTGAAGACAGCCTTCCTGCGATGCCTTCAGATCCATACTAGAGTCCCTATAGGTTAACTTTGGGCATAAATGTGGCTCTGTAGTCTCCAGCAGAGGGCACTAGCCTGAATAGAAAACAGACTTGGATGCAGTGACTACAGATACACATTACCGAAGGTCCTTCCAAACAGCGACTAGCTTGCTGACAGTCCTGTGTCAAAGTGGAAAATGCTCTGAGGAAAGTCTCAGAATTTATTTTTGGAGCGGCATGGAGACGGTGCTTTCCATCTGAGGAAGGGTGCAGGGCAGAGGATGAGCTTGCTGGCTGGACACTAACGGGATTTTCAGGCAAGCAGCCGGAAGCCCAGACAGCACTCACACAGGTAAACCATTATTGATCTTTTCTCCTGCCTTCTGCTTGCTTAGGCTTCCTGTCACCCATTCACATAGGTAGACCATTCTTTGCATTTTCTGCAGCCTTCCGTTTCCATAGGCTTCCTCTGTCACCCATTCACATAGGTAGACCATTCTTTGCATTTTCTGCAGCCATCCGTTTCCATAGGCTTCCTCTGTCACCCATTCACATAGGTAGACCATTCTTTGCATTTTCTGCAGCCATCCGTTTCCATAGGCTTCCGCTGACATGCAATTTAAAGCGCCAAGCTCTGAAAACATGACACTGGATTTTCATAACTGCAATGCTGCACTAGCAATATTATTTACAACAACTGCTTCACTAGCTGTGTCCTGGGTGCAATAAGAACATTGCAGATTCCAGATTTATATGTCATATGTTTCCTTCAGCCTTGCGAACTTTGCGTGATATTCAGGAGCCTGGCTATTTGTGAGCTTTTAGCTTTTCTATCCTTCCTGTGCATGACCTGTAAATAATCTGTACATATCAATTACTTGGTAAGTTCAAAAAAAGAAATTAAAGAAACTTTTTTGCAAAGGTATTTCTGTGATTTCAATAGCTTGTATATGTACATAGAATTCATTTTCCCAGCCTAGAAACAGCTTTTCATTATCTAGTATACGTGAGTAAACTATTATTACCCTTTCCACTTTTAAACTTCAGATTTGGGAGCAACCCAAACATCTAACCTACTGGCCTTAAAAGGTTGACCCCCTCTCACATATCACGCTCAGCATGTATTGGTGTACAGGTTGCCATGTAAATCATTCTAAACGGCGGTAGACATATATATATATATTTTTGGGAAGGTAATGGGTTATTTCAGATTATAATATAATGAGTATGTATTGGAAATGAGGTCAGATTTTAGGTACAGTATTATTTGGTCTATATTACTGATGAGCAGTTAAAATAAAATAGCAGTAATAATAGCAGCAGCATGGAGGTCACATGGTGAGTATGATGCATAGTGCAAAAGCAGAGCTCTCTGTGATGGTCTGGCTTCCCACTGAGAGCGATCCTATGTACCTTTCAGATTTTCTAAAATGATGTGTGGTTATCCAGGCAAAACAATGGTAGTTTAATAAATGGCATAAGAAAATATAACCGAAAACTGGCGTGACTGCTTCAAGAGAGAGTAGTGCCTTGTGGTAGCTGTTTTACAGTGTAGCGCACAGTGGAACTCACCTGCAGAGGGAGCTATTGAACAGGCTGTCCTTTACATTTCCCTCGGATTAAATTGAGAAAAATTCAGAAATCCAGTGTCAGATTTGGACAGGGCTGGGCAATACTACAGTATAGGCAGCCACCTAGGGCACCGACTCTGAGGGCCGCCGACTTGCCAGTTTCCAGTTGCCAGTTTTACTTGCCGACGGATGTGGATAGTCAGTGTGTTATTTGTCTAGGATGCCACATGGGCTAGGAGCGGTACTGGTTTTAGATAGTGTCAAATTAACCACCCCTCTCACGTTCCACAGGGCCACACTTACAGGGGGTCCTGGCTCTGCAGACACATTCCAGCAGGAGCAGCAAGCAGCACTATAAATCCATGCATCTGAATCATGTTAATTAAGGCATCGATGTCGCTAACATCAACTGATCATGCTCGGCTAAAAAGAGAGACAAAACAGCATTAAATGGAGTGAATGAAGCAGATTTAAACACAGTTTTAAGGCAAACGTTTTTTTAATATAAAAATGAGGATAACTATGACATCATTTACATGCATATAAATTTTTGCAGTCAGCAGCAACTACAAAAATGACAAAGAAATTGGAAACAATACAAATAGACCACAATAGAAATACTTAGTTCAGCGACTTGCAGGATATTGTTGGCAGTAACATGGATGTTGGCAATTCACATGGAGGATATTTAAATGAACTTCATGGGGATCAATCAAAGCGTCAGCAGTAAAATGCTCTCAGCTATGTTTCAGGCATGTTCCACCTGAAAGGCAATGCAAACACAGGAGGGCTTTCAGCACTGGTGTGGTCTCATCCATCCATCCATCCATCCATTTAGGGTCATTTATAATTTGCTAGCTAGTAGCTCTTCAAATCAGATACATAAATCCGTTTGCAGAAAGAGGAAAAGCATCTTATATGCACAGCAGGTATGACCACCTTTATTATTTAGTAAAGCGCTGGCTATCCTCACTGCGTAGCTCTGAGAGAATGTGCGTTTCCTGTTTGAGGAGACTGAAATGCGTTTCCTGTTTGAGGAGACTGAAATGCGTTTCCTGTTTGAGGAGACTGAAATGCGTTTCCTGTTTCAGGAGACTGAAATGCGTTTCCTGTTTGAGGAGACTGAAATGCGTTTCCTG
>JAODKK010000008.1:23441566-23453751 GCA_026774405.1 Petrocephalus microphthalmus | reverse complement strand
ATATAATAAAAAAAAATAATTTTGTCTGCTGGTGGGCATAGTGGAATGAAACACTTGTCACTGCTTTATTTGACCCACGCAACAGATATAGGCATAAACCGTCTTCATTTTCAGATTTCTGTTTGGAACAAAGAGAATGTCCATATTGGACAGTTGTATTTTTTGCAAACTGAGACGGAAACCCTGAATTTGCATTTTGTGTTGACCACACTGTTAACAGGCATTAGTGACAACTGTGCATTTAGCCCACTCCATACAAAATACAGATTATATAGTGTATCAGTATTCTTCCTAAAAATACTTAGATATGATTTTCCCAGCCATACTAAGGCATGTACCCATACCTTTCAAAATCCATGACATTCACATCACAATGATCACAGAATTCAAATCATCTTCTTAATGGAAGACTTCCCTCAAGGCTGATTTAACATACTTCATATAAGCTGAGTTTATTACAAGGCTGCCTGTTCTTTTCATAGTAGCTCTTTTATGGTTCTTTGTCAGAAAGCGAGGTCACAAATTTTCCATATATTTTCCATGTATTTCAATGACAGATTCATATAAGGCAAAAGAAAACTGGATCATCGCCCTAAGAACTATCGTATAAGGCAAACCTCATGAACATCCAATACACACTTACAAGCACTGAGTATTCTTGCATAATAGAGGTGTAGTAAACATTTTCATGTAGCCAACAGTCAAACAGTGTCAACCCCGAGCAGACTCAAATGCAGCGTTGTTTTTTCGGCAAAGGCATCAAAATTTACCTGAATATTAGATACAACTGCAAATAAATGTTAATTCAAGCAGCACTACCAGTCTAACCACCGTGCATTTGGCCCAGTCTCGGTAGTATACAGTAACAACTCGCCAAGTGGTCAGTATCACATTGAGAGCTCTTCCCTTTCATTAATGAATACCACACACACACTTTTAAGACACTGCAGGTGGCTAAAACTCCTGGGGCGATCGCTTGAAAGACCTGCAGCTCAACCTCGGATCTTCGGAACCTGACAAACTTTATTTTAGCTCAGTAAGTCAGCCAAACCGTAAGAACAACAGCGAAGTCTATTTTAGCTATCCGGCTAGCAAAGCTGTCGCCGAAAGTTAATGGCAGGCATCTGACACCGTGACAGTACTAATTCTCTACCTCACGAACACCAGCTAACGTGTTACTAGTTACTTAATTACAGTACGACAATGTCACAACTAGTTATTAGTCATATGTGCGAAAGGGATCGTTTCCAAAAACAAACTACATCCTGTAAGACGGAACACAAGTGAAACTAAGCGTGTTTCCTAAGGAACAAGATATGAAACCAAATATTACGACTAACGGTCAAAAGAGATTGAAAATATTTCAGATACCACTGATATAATAAGTATAGTGACCCCAAAACATAGTTAACTTAGGTTTTGCGCTGCCGGCTAAAGATTATATATGAATGCAGTTAATGTGCTTCTTCAAAAATGTAAGTGGTTAAAGTTGTTTAATAACGTTTCCACGTCAGGCAAAGAAAGCAACAAGGGTGAGCACAGCAAAAGTGCTCCGGAGAGCCGTGGGTAAATAAGCGAGCCCCCCGGCCGGCTCTCGGGCACATTAGCTTACTAGCTACTCCTGTGGCCGCCGCGGAGAACTGCAGCGGCTAGCAGCTAGCCAGCGTCTACGTACGTACCGACGAGAAAGGCAAGCTGACGGCTCCCCGGCAGGTAAGCTGACCAGGCTTCCGACACAAATACTGCGGACATGGACGTCGGGGAGAGCAGCAGCCTGACAGGGAAAACAAACGAGCTACGGCGGACTCCGACAGGCGGGAAAAGCTTGACCATCGGAGAGCACTTTTCAAGATGGCGGATCAATCAACTTTAAAAGAGCCCATCCCCCACCGGGCCCCTGCACCAGTCATTCAAACGCAGCGGCGCCCGGCCATTGGCTGAAGCAGACGTCAATCAAGCCGAAGTCCTTCTGCTGCGGATTGGTCATTTGATCGCAATTCGCGTATCCAATGTAAATGCCGGCTGGCTCTGCGCATACGATATTTTTGAAGTGACTGCCTGCAGAATTTAGTTTAACAGTGTATTTAGACAGCCATTTATAAGCAAGTTATAAAGGATTGCAGCTAGAATTAACTGGCCAATTTTCGAACAAAAACTTTGGCTTTTTGGTCGGTCTGGTTAGGGCTAAAGAGGAAACGGGAATATTATGCTTTCCACTGGGCATATCTTTCATAGGAATATATCACCTTCGCGCTAACGCGTCAAACGGCGCTGGTGTAGAAATAACAGCGTGATCCAGCGCTGCTTGATTTCGGTTATTCGTTTCGGGTTAGGCTCGTCCCCACTCTCCTGTCCCCTTGGACACCAGGACGGCACTTCCAAATAGACTTTTCAGAGACGCACCGGCATTTACCAGTGTGTGAAAGGCAGAGGACTTCAGGACTTGGAATAGAGATAGCTGTGGTAATAGTGTACTAGCGGCAACTACGTTTATATACATGCATATATGTACATGCATATGCATATATATGTGTAGTTGCGCAAGTACACTGCATGCATGTATATATATATATATATATATATATATATATATACACACACGCATGCATAGATGGTATAACAACAAACAGCTTTTTTATTGTTCAGACTGCTATACTGTGCATGACCCGACTGATGATTGTTTGAATGTTATAGATTAAATTGAATCAAGTCGAATGGCGAGCAATATTGTGAGTTAATTAGGATGCGTTCCAAGACTAGCGACTAGATATTTCCCGTACATATACATTTTGTTGCCTTCATTTGTGAGCCACTTCTAGGTCTTACGTTTGGTGTGCCTTTAGCGTCAAAGCAGACAAACCTGTATTTATGCTTGTTTATGTTATAGGTCAACAGTGACCTGAAAATTGTTTAATACAAACGCGTAAATAAACTAAATGACTGTGAGTAAGAGGGAACTAAGTTTAAACCCCAGTTTTCTGCTTGTGTCTATGAGCATATGAGTGATATCAGCCCGGCTGTGGTTTTGCTTCTGGTGGGTGGAGGATCTACATGTCAATGCATCCGAAAACTGCATACTCACTGCAGCACTCTGCAGCCGAGTAAACAGGAACCACTCAATTATATGCAGGTTCACATTCAAAGCATGTAACAGAAAATATGAACATACAGAAAACTTTAGGGCATCATGCTTTGCATTAAAAGTACAAAGGAAGCAACAAATCGTATGTTTATGCCACTTCATGTACAGTATAGGGTCATAGTGAAACCTGGAGATTTTCCCAGGACACAAGGCAGAGGGCATCATGCACAGGGTCCCAATCTGTCCCTGGGTTCATGCTCACACTGTGTGACATCAGTAGTTCCTCTAACTGCTTGCAAACTCCATAGACATAAAGAGAAGGTAGGATGCAAATAACCAGCCCTGGAAGTGTCAGGCAGAACAGCTACTGTTATGCAAAGCAATATTTGGAATATTTAACAAGAATGGCACTTAACACTAGTTTTAAATATGGGGGTATATAAATTTAAATAACACTAATCTTCATGTAACTTCCGAACCATTTTAGCATTTTATAGCAATGTAATGCAAAGCAAAATCTATCCAACTATCAATATTCCATCATTTTTGATTCAGTACAGGGTCACAGTGACCCTACAGCCCATCCCAGGATGCATAGGGTACAGCGCAGGTACAACCACGGACTGGTCCGATGCAGGCTATGTAAAGGTTAATATCGTTCATAAACGATAGAGATTGTTCCACTCTATCCTGCTGGTGAGTTTCAGCCTGGTAAGCATAAAAACTGATGAGGTGTGGCCAATATGAATTATAGATGGTGTAGCAGACGTAATGGATCCAAGAGCACCCTAAAATTTCATGACGGGGAACACCATAGTTGATCTTTCACAAATAATATGTCTTCACACAGAAAATATGTAATTACACGACATCTCCATTGGAGGGCAGCAGATGGTAATAAAAACAAAGAATGCATTTATTTGTATTGACGTGTTTCTTCTTCATAAAACGAGCCATAACTCTAAATAAAAATGTCCCGCGACCCTGACCAAGGGGCTAGAATATGGACAGATGGATAAATCAAAATGTCTGCTGGTAGTGAATAGGAATTAAGGACCTATTATCAAAATGCTGGATGATGGTGAGATGGTACTTTGGTACTTAGGCTTCCTGTGTGTCACTTCAACTCGAATCACTTCAGATAGTAATAGTATAAAGTTCAAAATTGTCTGAGCTAGTAATAGTATAAGCTTCAATATAAATATTCCTTTTTTTCTTTTACGGCAACAACGATACTACTGGCATCCCGTCTAGGGCAAACCCGCAGCCTTGTGCTGCCTGGGATAGGCTCCAGGCACCCCTATGATTCTTACGAGGATAAACGTTTGGAAAATGGATGGATGAATGGTCACATCCTTCCTCTCCAGTCATCTGGCCTGCTTCCTCTAGGGCGCTCACTTCTTCCCCAGCCAGATATCTGTCCCGACACGGGCAGCTGATTAAAGCAGGCCGCCCTGCTGCCGCTGAGGTCCAAGTCAAAATCCCAGGTTGAACCTTGACAGGGTGTCTGAAAAGGTTCCATAAGTCACCCCTGAGTAAGCGGAGATCTCATGTCCCATGGCCTCTACGCTTATTCCTTTCACCCCTTTGAGGTCACATGTTTAACATCACCTATTAAAAATATATATGTAAAATTAATAAAAAATTAATATTTCCACAGGTAACACCTGTGGAGGGATGACAGAATCCCACCACTTCAGTAAAACAATATTCATATCAATGCACAGAAACTATGCCACGTCTGATCTCTGGAAGAAAAATGAGGTCTGGCTTTTTTACTTAATGGTCCTAATATACTTTTACTTGGCTGGACCCTGACAAGCAGAAGTTTCCAAACAAAGAGAAGCAGAAAGATGTCTCATAAATCAACGCTTCTCTGCTAGCATGCCAGGACACCTGGGTGAACAGAAGCCTGGAGCGGCCCATATCACTCCTCAGGCGGTCGAAATCTATCATCAGCTGTTCTTTATAAACAGAAAAAAATGGCCTCCTATGACACCATAAAATAAGAATATCACACATCATGTGTTCATTAAAATATAACTTTTATTATATAAAAACTGCTATTGTACAAAAATTATCACGGGGTAGACCTTACAAGGCAGTTGTACACAAAATACAAGGCACTAAAGCTGGTTCTTGAAAGAAGCGTCTCTGCAGCGGGTGTTAGCTATGTGCCTAGACGGAACAGCCAGGGCGCAGACCCAGTCAGCTTGTGCAACTGGTGGCCCACTGCCAGATTCCAAAGCCGGAGCCAGGACTGTGCCAGGGCCCTATACTAACTGAACTGGCGACACAGATGTTATCGTCGTCAACCCCAAGGCTAGCGTTGCCGTTAGGAGTATCATCAATGGCGGGTGCTAGGTCAGTGCCACAGAACTCCTTACAAATCACATGCCATTTCCAGGAAAAAGGACCAGTATGACACATGTTCAGGTACTAAATGACACATTTATGGTTCCTCACCACGAAGGGATGCAGATATCCTGCTGCCAGTCCTAAGACACCGGCCTTGTTTTCCAACCCATAGAATAAGTGCTTTAGCTCTATTAATAGAACGCTTGAAACATGCTCAGACTGCAAAATATACCATACACAACACATCACATATATTAACATCAGAGTTGAAGAGGCGTTTTGTACCACATCTGTGTGATATGAATATTTGGACCCCATCCCATTTCACACTATATATCTTCATATGATCCTGTTGGGGGGACAACTGAGCACAATAATATTATTCCATATTGGTGTGAGATGTGAGGCAACAGTGCCACCCACTGAGCCAATATTGCTGGCATTTGCTTTAAAATGTCTTTTCAAATGGTCAACCACTGTAATCTCAGCTTCCCCCTGAATCCCGTGATCTCCATCCAATATTCTTGCTCAATATGACTTTTTTTCCCCTTCCCTTTTTCCTCTCTTTTCTTCTTTATTCATTTACTTGTATTTAGTTATTTAATTTTTTTCTTTTTTTTTTTTTTGGGGGGGGGGGTGTCACTGTTAATTATATTGTTTCTTCTGTACCTTAAAGTGAAGGAATGCTACACTTAACCAATGTGTACCGTCTGTATTTACTATATCCTTCAATAAAAACGTATTTCTGAAAAAAAAAAAAAAAGAATTCAGTCTTTTTTGGACATCATTTTTAGGCAAAGTTTTCTATCACACTCCTGCAAAGTGCTACATGTAGTTCAGCCTTGCCCCGGGGGTCAGGAATCACCATCCTTGGGTAAACACAAGAGCACTAAAGCTGCTTGCTGTTCTTCCCAAGCATGCTTTGGAAAGGTTGGTGCTCTGAAACATGCCCCATTCCATGCATTTTCTCAATATCCATGAGTGATACAAAATAATTTCATGCTGCTCAAGGTCACACGTTGGCTCTGAGCCATCGCCACTTACAAATCACTCAATGTAGGTTTTCTCCCTTTTACAAAAATACATGTATATCCATTCATACAGATCTGTACACATTGAGGAAAAATCATTGAAGCGACAAGCAGAATTAATACATTACATTTAAACAATATAAACACTTTTTGTGGTTCTATTGACAACATGATATTAATCTGATTTATCATTTTATAGAATGCGTACAATGTACAGTAGCAGCAAAATGATTAGAAAAACGGAACAAAACAATTGGTTTGTGAATATTTAATATTCACAGGTAAGGAAAAATGGTAACACTTTACTAGAGGAGGCACAAATAATGCAGTAGCACAGTAATTTAATGCATTAATTAACCAGAAGCTTAGTGTTAATTACATACTGATCCCATGCTTTACCATCATTAACCAATCATCACAGTGCATGTATTTCACGCAGTTATTATATCGGTCCATGATTTGTACTTAACCCGTTTAATCCCATATTTGTCCCTGCAAAATAAGTGCATGCATTTCACTCCTTAGACCTGCCTAACATAATATGTATGATTTTTTTTCATTTCATGCTGGTTATGTTAAGCAACAATGCCAGTGGGATTAAATGGGTTAAGTAGTAACTGAATTACTAACTTATCTGTGCCCCCTTAAGTAAAGTGTTAGCAAAGAAACTCCACAGTCCGTACAGCCCGTTCCTGTCCGTAAGGGTCTGGCCAGGAGTGGCAATATGAACTGGCTGCTCATAGTGGGTTCCATTCAGAAAGCTCGCCAAAAATCACTGGTTACAGCACATAACTACATACTAGTGTAGTTCACGCCACGTAACCCAGAGGCCTTAAAATCATTTCCTAGACACAGACGTAACCGTAGTCGTCACCAAAGAGAACGTTTTAAAAAGCAGGGCCTATAGTTTACAAACAGACTCAATGGTCATGTATTCAAAAAACAAATAAGAAAAATCATATACATTACAGCTGTACAAACATTTTCTTTTGGCCTGAATTTCACAAATGTTTATCCCTCCCGTCCCCAAAGAAAGAGATTACTGAGATTCCATTACTGGAAACTAATACAATAGAATGATCTTATTTGTTCATATTTAAAGGTATTTATAAACGTGCTGGTTTCCCAGGGTCACGAGGAGTCAGTGCAGGGTGACGGCGGCGGGGGACTCAGATGGAAGTAGCTATGCTCAGTGGAGGGCGAGGGGGGGCAGCTCTCCTCTGCAGACAGGTACTGGCTGCGAGGGGTCGGGGGAGGAGGGTAGGGGTCAGAGTCCCAGTTCAGGTCTATATAGTATTTGTTGCTTTTCCAGCGGCTGGGGGTGTAGTCGCTGTCGCAGACATCAGTGCTGCAGGGGGTGGTAGGGGGCACCATTCCCCGCATCAGGTACGGCCTGAGGAGAGAGCACCAGGAGACAAGCTATAGCAGATACCTTCAGACTGACCCAAAATGAATGAGCGAATACAATTAATATCTCCTATCCCTTCTATCTTTTTCAAGAAAATTATTAACGACAAATGAATGGTTAGTGGCCAAGTATTTAAATACCCATAATTCCTTCTTCTCTCTATTACGGTGGAGAGATATTGTTGCAAGGAAAGTTTATACCGCTAGGCACTGCAAAGATAGATCCAATTTCTGACAGTTCCACTTGGCAGAACTATATTGAAAGACTGGGGATATATATTTCCCTAAATCCTACTCGTCATCTACGTGGGGTTTTCATCTCCCACAATGCTGCCTATGGAGCCCACATGTGGATACGGGCTTCTCGAGCCAAACTGGAGTCCGGTGAGCCCCACAGAGGACTGCGGTTCAGGTTTTTCACAATTCCTCTTGTGGGGCTTTTGGAAAGTATTGTTCAGGTCCAATGGAGGAGTGCCAGTGGACATTGTACCTGTAGGACCTAGTGGTGGATGGGCTGTTGGATGAGTAGAAGATCTCAGCGTTGTACAAGGAACGGTCTGTGGCCGGGGATGGAGGCGGGTTGAGTATCTGAAGAAGGAGACATGGTAAATATTGTTAAATCAGATAAGCCTTGAGTAAGTGAGTCTGGTAGAGATGGCAGCAGCACATGGTTGGGTACCTGGGGGTAGAAGGGCGCCTTGGAGCTGGAGGAGCTGCTGGAGGAGGCCCCAGTGACGTGGGTCCTGTCGTAGAGCGGCGCCCCGCTGTTGCTGCTTCCCATCATGGACTTCCCGCAGGAGATGCCTGCTCAGGACACAGCAGCATGAGACAGACTGCGCCCCCAGGCTACTGGCTGCACAGCACAGGAGGTCTTACCTGTGAAGCTGGCCTGCTGCGAGCTGACAGGCTCGATGAATTTCAGGGGCCCGTGCGGCGTCCCGCTGATGTAGTCGTGCGGGAAGGCCCCGGCGGGCCCTCTGTACCAGCGGCACACCACGCGCTGGCACACAAAGTACATGCCACCCAAGACGAAGACCGACAGTATGATGCCAATGACTGGCCCCACGGTACTGGAGTCAGCTTGGGAATCCTTAGGCATGGGTTTGAGGACGTCTACAGGGAGGAAGCAGAGATTCCAGTCATATAACCAACACTGAAAGGGGAAAGCAGTGAGCAGGGCTGCAGACGTGCCCATCGAGGAGAGAGGCGGCCGAGCTCACCGCAGAAGAGCTCGTCAGAGCCGTCCAAGCAGTCAGCGTAAGAGTCACACTGCTGCCTCTTCTCTATGCACTGGCTGCTCCCGCAGCGGAACTGCTTTGGCGGGCAGATGACTGTGAGGTGGAAGCGCTCAACATGTCAGCACGGTAGGAGTTGGCATGGCACAGCACAAGCCTATCCAGCTCAAACTAGACATGTACTAGGGATGTAATTGGCCCCAAGGCAATTCTATTATGATTATTTATGGAATGATTAGATGCATCTTTATCTTTAATTTCTACCACGATTCAATTTTGATTCAAAATTCTAAATTTTTGAACTTCGCTGAAAAAAAATCACAAATGACCATGGGAACTTAATTACACTATTAATGGAACAGAAAGAATCAATTATATCTCAATATATCTTAATAATAATAATACTTATCAAACGGACTAAATTGTTAAAAACACCAACAAATGAACTGTAAAGATAAAAACACAAAGGAAGCACTATCTAACAGGGCACTCTGATTTAAGCTAACTATTGGTGCACCGATGTGGAAATTTTGACCGATACAGACATATTTGTGTCTAATATTGCCGATACCACCAATCAGCTAACCTGAGAGACACTCGTCGAGGGGATGGTTGGAGGTGCCGGAGGTGAAATTTATGCATAAAAATGAATGTAATTCATGCAATTTTGCTGTGCTTTTAAAACATTAACTGCATGTATGATGTAGACCTGTGAGATGAGAGCAGCAGCACACTCACCGTCACAGTCCTGCTCGTCGGAGCTGTCTGCGCAGTCGGCCTCGCCGTTGCAGCGCAGCTGAGCCTCGATGCACTGGCCCCGGTCACACTGGAACTGCAAGGTGGTGCAGACCGGGCAGCTCTCCTCGTCGCTGTGGTCGTCACACTCGGCAAAGCCGTCACAGCGCCACACCATGGGGATGCAGTCGATCTCGCCAGTGGCGCAGGTGAACTGCTCCGGGGAACAGGTGGGGGGCTCTGAGGGGAGGAGGGGGCAGGCTTAGGGATGGGGGGCTTTCTGTGTGCATGAAAGATCCTCAAATGGGAGGATTCACACCCCACAACAAAAAGTCTCTCAGCCCGGTCAGTCCTTGGGGACACCCAGGCAGTCCATGTTTTTGCTCCATCCCAGCTCCCAACCCAGCTGTACCAGGTACTCCCGGGTCAAAAGGGACTCGCCAGAAAAGCAGTATGCCAGGGGAATCGGCATGATGACCAACCTCCGCAGGTGAGCAGGTTCTGCAGAAGCACCAGATGCACAGGGCAGGAGCACCGTGGCGTGCCGTCTCCCTTGGCTATGCAGATGTGAGAGCAGCCACCGTTGTCACGGGAACAGGGGTGTGATGCTGCAGGCGGTCATATTGGCAAGACAGGAAACACCCCACTCAAGTTAAAAATTAACATTGAAGCCCTGTTTCAGCAAGTATCACATTTCTAGTACTGTGCTGACATAGTGTTGTCTGCAAAATAGGCCTCAATTAGCAAGAGCATGACCATCGTACCAAGCTCTTCAGGGTTCATGTTCTCCACAGCATGTATGCTTGTCAGGTACATCAAGCGGCCCTGGATGCGGGTCCTCTTCTCCCCCGTGACTTTCTCCACTCGCTCGATCATCTGCTGCTGCCTGTCGATCCAGTAGAGGTGCTCTCCCAACACAGTCAAGCCCACCGGGTGCAAGATGTTGGCATCCTGTAGCACAATACGATTGGCTCCTGCCAAGGGGACATCCAGGGCTGAGCACGCCATGCAAGTGCTTTAACTGCACATCTGATCATTGCAGCACTAAACTAGAAAAGGTGCTATCAGCATGGCAACAATGTATTCCCCGGTCAGCCTCATCTCCCCCAACCCCATCTAATAATTACTCCTCCCACACCCCCAACCTGTACAATTTCTATAAGTACTGGATGGATTAAGATGCGCATGTTCTTCGATGTTCCAACTAGGATGAGAGCTGAGTGATCCATTAAAATTCCCCTACGATACGTTCAGAGTTCTCCACAATACATTTTGCCAACAGGAACCAATGATCTTCTACAATGTTCCTGCCATACTTTCAGATTTACTGTGTTCACAAAATGGCTGCTGCAGCCTCCCTTTCCATCCTGTGCTGCCACTTTAGTGCTGCTGCTGCAATATGGGGCCGATCTGTCTTAGGGGCATCAGGTATGGATTTTCATTCAGAATGTTTTTGTGAAGTGATAACAGCAATCAAAGATCACAGAGTAAATAAAGTAATAAGATCAAATAGAGTTATGCTGTTTACAATGTCAAGAGAGTTCTGCAGCGCGTTCTCAGAATCTGATTACTTTCAGATGTTCTCCCACATAAACTGTCTGCACAGTTTGAAAAAGATCCGGCAAATACTATGACTTACTGTGTTAATGAGATCTGAGAAGCGTCTGAAAGTGTCTTTTTTCTGCTCTCCCTATATAGCGCTGCTTCAGTTTTGGAGTGACTCGTTTCAAAAGTGAATCCTTTCTAGTCTCCCAAACAATGTGTCCCGGGAATACAAATAGATTAAGTGTTCCTGTGGGGTATTACAGCAACTTCAGAATGGTCAACCTTTTGCTTATTAATTCAATTGTTTTACATAAACCAGCATTGCCCATAAATGCATAAACAAACAGCTGCATTAGTAATTAAGTTCTCATAATTTTATTAGGCTCTCTAGGGGTCCAGTTGTGGGGTAATACCGAGTTATGCTGTACAGTATTGTGTTCGCTCTCCAGTGCTGGGTTTTACTGAGTTAGGCTGTATAGTGTTGGGTAATACTGAGCAAGGCTGTACAATATTTTGGTTATCTAGGGCCTGGATATCCATGTTGGGTTCTACTGAGTTAGGCCTAAGAGTGTCAGGTTCTCCAAATACTGGATTTCCAGTGTTGGGTTCAACTGGGCTCAGATGTACAGTGTTGGGTAATACTGTATTAGGTTGTACAAATGCTGGATTCTCAAGATGTGGGCTCTCCAGTGTTGGGTTATGCTGTGTTAGACCATGCAGTATTTGGGTCTCTGCGGGCTAGCTCTCCAGTGTTGGGTTATGCTGTGTTAGACCGTGCAGTATTTGGGTCTC
>JAODKK010000008.1:23029657-23041111 GCA_026774405.1 Petrocephalus microphthalmus | reverse complement strand
AGACAGCATGCGACATTTTACGACGTAAAATTGACTGAAGGGGTCAAACGTGAAGTCACGTTTTGGGTTCTTCCTTGTTTTTCGACATTAACAATCTGTCAAGTATCTATCAAGGGAAGAAAGCATTTCTGAAAATTTCATTTTAAAAAGTAGACATAGTAATGTAAATCATGTAAATAATAGCCTACTGCACATTGATCTGCAAAAAAAATGAAACATGGACAATTTATATTACTGGCACGACGGCTTTTAATTAAAAGACTATATATGATTTTTTCCCATTTTGACAGCTCCGAAGACAAATATGCAAACTTCACTTACATTAAAAAGTATTCATAACGCTTCATAATGAAATTAAACATGTACTCTAAATGTATGCAGGTATATTTAGATACTTAATACCATGTGAAGTTTTCACCGCAGCTAATAATTATTTAAGTTATCAATGTATCAATTTGTAAAAAGGGGCAAAATTGTACTTCTGTACCTAAATACAATAATTACCGAAACAAAATTTCAGTTTTCATTTTAAAGCGGCAGGCGAAAGCTTCTTATTGATAAATCACTTGTGCATAGCAACCATATGCCTATATTACGCTGAATTTAATTGCAAAATACCTTTATTTTTGACGGCATACAACCGTTTTCTACCTTTATACTCGAATTAGCCAGTGTTGTGAATTTGGTAACTTTATTAGTTACATTACATGTCATGTTATTACCGGTCAGCTCATACGACTTTCAGTATTACATAATTACTGCAAGGGATATTGCTACTTTAATATACGACAAAGAAATACTTTGCACACAAGTTTGGCACACAAGCTTACACCGGCATTCCTAGTCAACTTTTTGACGGTTGTGGTTCGCTTTATTGCGGCAAACACCGCTACCGGCCTGGGTATATAACTAACCACTGCAGGTCCTACTAAGTACGGACCAAATGAACAATTTCAAAATCCACTTTTCATAAACCAGTTGGAAGAAACATTTTCAGCAATTTTATAGGAAAGTAAAATGTAACATTTTATTATTTTAAATTTGTAGGCTGCGTTCTGCGTTCTGTTGATACTAATTATCTATCGCTAATCAATTTTTCTGTTTCGATATTTAGTGAGACTTCAATTAACCTTGAAACAACACTTATTGTTACTGTGTATAAAATTGGAAGTTCGATTTTGCTTATCTATTTATTTCGCTATTTGTTTGTTTGTGTGTTTATTGGCGCTACTGTTACCTGGATTTTAAATAAAGTTCTTTTAACATTGTAATATACTTAAAGTATTAAGTACGGTTCCCGATCCATTCTTTATTTTGCGCAAAATCGCCTGGCCGCCCTCTGACTTTATCTCTCTCTCTCTCTCTCCCCCTCTCTCTCTCTCTCTCTCTTCCTCTCTCTCCCTCTCTCTCTCTCTCTCTCTTCCTCTCTCCCTCCCCCTCTCTCTCTCTTCCCCTCTCTCTCTCTCTCTCTCTCTCTCTCTCACATCTCCCGTGTCTGGGAGGGGGAGCCCAGCCTATTTGCCTTCCCCAGATCAATGCCCTGGCCACTCACTTTCTGATGTTGCACGACGGGAAATGCTTTGAATACTTGCGACATGGCCGCTCACATTGATTGCCAAGATTGACAGCACTAGCCTTCGCCTTCACTTGAGCAAGAGAAGGAAATTAATAAGTCAGATATCAACAAAGCCTCGTCGCAGCGTTGACAGCTAAACTTGTGTAAAAGACCGGAATTCCATCTCCCTGGCCCATGGAAACAGTAACAACCTTTAGCATTTTATCTCAATATAAAGCAGTGATCATCCTCTTAGATTAAACACATCAAACCGGAATTGCCAACGGACCCGAGCTTGTTTCTTTCCAGACTTCTGCATCAAGGTAACGGTGCGTGTTTTCCTTCTTTTAGTTCTTTTGTTTTTTTTTTGTTCGCTTTCTCCGTAACGTTCCCGGCCGGACTCGCGCTCAGCGTGTCACTTTGTTGCATTCGCTTATTGCAATGTCACGGTGCTACTTGGTAATTTAAATACTTTTGCAAATCGGAGATACAGTCGGCGGCGTTTATTTAGTTCTTTCCAGTACCGATTTTGCAAGCCTTTGTTTTAAATGCTGGGCTGACACACCGATTTATAATCGCTAACTTCTGACTCTGCGTTTCGTTCACTGGTGGTGTTATGTAAGAAGTGTATTCTGAAGTTTAGTCCATGTGCTCGCTTCGTGTCTTTAAAGTAAATAGAAGCATGTGTTTCGGGGTATTTCCTATCGTAAGTCTTTAAGCAACCCTCCCCCTGTTATGTTAAGCAGCGATTATACAGTTAAACTGTGTTTTGTTCTCACCGTTTATTATACTACATTAATGTCGGACTACTATGCAGTTTTTAAGCACTTTCTAACATCGTTTTCGGGGAGTCCCGCGGTCGAGCGTGAGGTCCCTTCCTATACAGAGCAATTTCACTTCTGTCCACAAAGCGGTACTCTTCGTTGATAATGTCTTGGGTGACGCTGGATATCCAACTCCAAGTATAACTCCACGTACGTTATGAAAGTTAATTTAGAGTTCTGGATTCGTTGTTGTTTATACCTTATTGTTTAATTTGGAAAGGAAGGGTTTATCTATCCCTTAAATATTATTCCCACAATAAAGCTTGGGTGTTACTCAACTTTCACTGGGGTCAGGTAAATTGTCATTAAACGAAAGCTTGAGCAATTAATGAAGACGAACTCCGCATCGCAAGTGTACTCGGCTAAAAGACAATGCGAAGCTCGGAGAAATCGGGCTCCTTTCGCGAGATCGGCCGCTAGGAAGCACGGGCTGGGCACAGTAAGTCTGCCGTAATCTCACCTACTTTCCTTAGCTCTCGGTGTTTTGAAAATTTCAACATTTATAAATGTTAGTAAGAAATAATTTAGACACGATGCAAGAAAAACAATTTTTCTGTTTATGATATAAATGATAAAAATATAAATACTTCTTGTTTAGTGCTTGAAAACTACAAATTAAAATTAGAATAATGCTGGTAGTGCCAGGATCAATAAACTAAATTAATATTAGACTTTAAAAACTGCCTCTTTGAAGACTGTACTTTACAAATGACCAATATCCCAAGTGTTGCGGGTAAGACCACTTGCGAGATGCGTTGCATTTACACGTGTACTTGAATTTCTTGCGGTATAGTCGTGGATAATCTAGAGGAGACGCTGAAGCAGTGAAAAACTCAAAATGGTATTTAAGGCTAAAAAGGGGACAAAAAGCCCGAGTAAAATACGTGTGCGCAGCCTGGTTAAAGTAGATAGCACATAATTTAAGGGCGTTACCCGAAATTAGGCGCTTTCGCTATTTCAGATAAACTTTATGTAGGACTGCTGTATGTGCAGTGATAACATTTAACAAGGGATATTTTGCGAACTACAAAATAAGAAATATAATAGTGGAAAATTCACTGCACATTGTAGCGATGCTTTTTTTGTAAGCACGATACTTACAAAACTGCTATGTTAAACTAGTCTCTTGTATGTATTTATTACTGTATATTATTAGACTGTATTTATAGATGATATTTATATGATTATGATTACGCAGTCATTGAAACAACCCCCTTGTGCACAGGTGGATTTTGACGCCTTAATTGTATGCATCGCCTTAATAATAGACCAATGTCTTTTAAAGCGTGAGAAGAGCTGTTTGGAAACTCATCTGCAGCAGTGAGCGGGATTCTCTAATGGCATTTGGAACAGTTGCTGTTAGCTGTGAGGGAAAGTTCCCCCATAAGGTAAGATAGCACTGGAACCCAAAGTAAATCCAAACGACACATTTATAATTAGACTGTCCATTCAGCATATTGTGCCGGCGACTATACAGGGATGGGCTGCTCTGTCTGGGATTTCAGTAAGACACTTACTTTCTGCCTTGTTGACGCAGCTTGAACGCGAGTGTGGTGAACGTAAAACAATTCGTTTTATAGTATTGTGCTTAACTATTTTTGTTAATTAATATCCCTACAAAAAATAGTACAAGTCAATAATAATTATTATAACATGATTATTTTTTGTTGAGATGAAACTGTACGTCCAAGTGGGAAATGGTTTCGTCATATAGTTAAAGCCCACAACTCAATAATAAACAGGCAGCGCCAGGAATAAATAGGTCGCAATAATATTTTGACACAATTATATTCTATAACTTTTTTCCTAGGGAACATGCCATCGGTCGTTTATTTGTTTAATTTTCGTTTGTTTTTAAATTTGTTTTCATGTACCTCGTTTTTAGTGCGCGTCCCTTATGTGTAAAACTTGGTTATACTCTTGCGGTATGTGCATGCTTTAGGGAACGCTTGCATTATAATATCCAGACTGATAATCTGTGTCCGTATTACCTACACGCGGCTCAGTGAAAGGACTTGTGGTTTTGCGTACACTTCCTAATCTGACCGCGGTATGAAAGATACCGCCTTGCCCTGACTCGCCTGTTGCCGGTAGGTTAGGTTAAAAGATTGTGGACTGTGTTACAGAACATAGTTTCATAGTTGCAGTTATGCCCCAAAACTAACTGGTCACAGTGTAATCTTATGCCCTAACATATCACCAACAGCTCATATATTATAATACTGCCAAACATTCTGAAAACATGAAGATAAGATCTCACAGCGACGAAAGGAAGAAGATAGTAAGTTATTATACGAAAACAGCTACTGCGAAGCCGCACGTGTGTTAAGCATAGGCCCAGGCTAATGTTACTAAGTTCATGGTTAGAGTTTACATCCAACCTATTTAATCAACACTGATTGTCAAATTTTAATGAAGACAACCTTTCTCTTTACATTTTTTTAAATTTAATATAGTTAATACTATATTATTACTGTTATTATTATTATTATTATTATTGTTGTTGTTATTAATTTTTTACTTGTTTTTTTTTTACTTTTTTACTTTTGTAATGTTACTGTGAAACGTCTTACTATTTTATTTCAGTGTACTGGCGTTGTTTTTCCCCCACGTCGTTTAAAGACCTTTTTCTAGCAGTATGAAGTAAGATTCTGATACCTAGCGAATTTAACAGGTGTACACTATTCTTTCTGCCGCACGGATTCATGTTGTAAAATACTTAAACGATTCTGTTGTGGGCAAAGAACGTGTGATATTTGGAATGCATTTGTTGCTGACGAACACCGCAGTCTCCACAGTAACTGGGCTATGGTGTAATCTTAGAAAGGAGGCATATGTAAATGTACAACAGGTAAAAACTCAGGTCACACTGTGACTTTTTTGGAGAGACAAACAATCTCTGCACGCAGATTCAGCTGTGATTGTAATGGTGTCATAATTTAATGCCATGTCTTCTATTAATGACCGATATGATTCCCGTATTCCTTCTGGATTTAGACCTGTAGCTTATACTTTACAGCAGATGTGGAGAATATTAAACGGGGTCGGAGGAAGAGGCGGCCGCGGCCGCGCAGTGATTCGCACGCACCTCGCCATATTTGGGGGCTGCGGCCCAAACAGGCAGGCTGCTAATGATACACAAGATGAGAGGAGATCAACAGCAGCGGCTCTGCTAGAAGAGAGACGGAGCAGCAGAAGCGAGGGAGGACAGGTGGATGAATAGACGTGGGAGCACATGTCGGGACATCTGTCCTGATTCTGTCGGCTAATTTGCAGCGGAATGTTTCAGCCGCGATCAAAACCGATGGCGACGTCTTCATTAAACAGCACTTGCTGCGTGGGGAACCGAAAAGGTTTTTTTCCTAATATATGCATAATACATTTTAGTTTTCAGAGACCTGTCACAGTACTTCTGTACGGCATAGCGGTTCCATAACAGGCAGCGGGCTGCGCTTATTTCACCAGCCCGGTGCCGTGATGGTGTTACTGGGCATCCGGGGCGAGCATCCGCCGCGTCCCATCTGGAAAACGTGTCGGGACGCTGCTCCGCTTTTCAGTTCTCGACCTGCCCTCTGACCCCCACCCCCACAAAACAAACCCAGGAGCAATTTCGCTTCGTTGTATAACAGTATTGTTCCTTGTGCCCACTTTGCATAATGGGTTAGATCGTACAGCTTTGTGGAAACGAAAATGTAGGTGGAGTCACCTCTGAGGGTCAGCCTTATGTTTTAGTTTATTGATCTGCAGTGTATGAACGTCACTGATTATTAGATTAAACCTACTCTTCATTTATTTCCACAAAGGACGGGAAGCCGTACTGCTGTAACGGCGTGTGCCTTCTAACTTCTCAGTGAAATAGTGACTGTGTCTTTTGGAGGGTGTTTCCTGTGGCGTCTTTATAACACTGGAACCAGATTACTTATTTTTTTGCTCTTGATCGAGAAAGCCTCGAATCTCAATGTAATTATACGTAAACGCACTCTGAGGGCGTAATAATGTTACACATTGATGCAAAACACTGAACATTACATTTCCCCAAATTTCAGTGCTGCGTGTTCAGAGAAATGTTGGGAAGTATTTATATAGCCTATGTAATATTGCAGTTATGAATGAACATCTGTTCATTCCTTGACAGTTCAGTTACACTTTTCAGGTACCATTTCGGCATTATTATTGCACGTGTATTTTAATAACACGGTGATAATTAGAAAATGTAAAGCTAATCTGTGGCGCCTGTGCGTATTCTCCCTGTGATCTGTAACGTGTCTCATTAGGAGGGACGCGTGCGTATTCGCGTTGCTCCTCGTTTCTTACGAATCTGATGCCGCTTTTCGTGGGCACATAGGAAGGCGACGCGCCCCATTAGCATATCAAAGCCTGGCGGTAATTAAAATGCGGCGGTTCGGAGAGGCGCGGCGGAGACTCGCCGGGACGCGGGGCCATACGCGCACGGGCGGCCGGCCCGCTCCCGCCAGCTTCTGCAGATACACTTATAATTTTGTACAAATGTTGGTGCCAATCCGCGCTGCTCTGTGGAAAGCCTGTCTGCTGGCCAAAACTCCTTCGAGATAGAATTGCCTTTCATCATCTGCTCTCTCCTTAAAGCTTTTTATCTACCAGTTTTTTTGGTTCATTGTTTTCTCTTAAAAATGCAGTTTCTATTTTACTTTATTATTTGAAGCTGTGATCATGGCCGTTATAAAACTAAGCAGTTTATGGGGCCGTGTGGCGACGCCGGATCGCAGTTCAGTGTTGCCCGTGGACAGGCCCGAGCTCAGCCAGCACTTACTGCTGCTGCACTACGGGACTTATTTTTTGTGGAAGTTCTAGCAGAATTGGCAGGAAAGGAGAAAGTTGGAGTCTTGGCTCAGCCTTGTGCATCATTTTTAATAAAGTATTTTAGCAATAAACCTTTCTGAGACTCAGAGATAGGGTCTGGCCCTTCCTCCCAGGCTGACATTAGCTCTTGTGGAATCGTTACCAAACTCCCAGATCTGGTGGCAAGACAGGAAACACAGTTACTGTAGCGGGGCTCCCTGGGGCCCTGGAAGAACAAAAGGCCTCAGAGGGACTCCTTTCCCTGTGATCTCCAGGCCATCCGCGGCCCTGTGCGGGAAGGCGCAGTGCTGGTCCTGAGCCGGGCCCCGGTGCCACCGGTAAGCACCTTGCCATATGAAGAGAGCCTCAGAGAGCACTGCTACACACGTTTGCTGGTGTGAAACGGAGCACTGTGCAGATGCCACAGAGCACAAAGGGTTATTGTCATGCACAGAGTAAGTGGCCTTAACCCATGGGAAAGAACAGAGTAAAATAACAACTTTGCATACTCCTGACAGAATATATTTGTTCAAAATTAGTCTGGAAGTTTCCATGTGAAACTGTTGCAACGCTGATTTTCCTTTTTGCATTAAATGTAAAATGTTTGGAAAGTATTGTGGGGGAAGTATTTCAGTTATTATAAAATCGTCTGGCTTTCCCAGTCACTAATGCAGCAGCTCTTGCATCACTGACAGCTCATATTTAAGCACGTTCCCCCAGTCGCAGAGATGGAAGGATAACCATCTGGGGAGGCAGACGCGAGGCAGCCGCGCTGCTTCGCCATTAAGCGCCTGGATGATTCTGCACCTCTGAGCGTTATTGATCCTCCAGGGGTGGGCGTCACATGTTTCAGGCTGGGGGGGGGGTTCATAGAGAGCAGCAGAGATTAGAGAGAGGCTGCTTAGCGGGACTGACAGGCGGCTCGCTATCAGGCAGAGCGGTCACACGTGAGATGTGAAGTTCGCTGTGGAGCTCGGGGCCCGGCCCCAGGCGCACTGCGCCGCGGCACATACCGGGAGCTGCTGACACATGGCCCCTCGTCGTGTTTCGATGGGGGGGGGTGCGCTCTCCTCTCTCTATCATCCACGTCTTCACCCACTGCAAAACTGTCAGCGTATGATAGATCACAAACTTTATTACATGTTGAAGCAACTGAAGGGTCACTAATTGATGTGACCTGATTTGGCACTGAGATTTACAAGCCCTCACAGGACTCCTGGATTCGGCTTCCTCCGAGGGTCAGGCGCTATCCAGCCACTTGCGAAATGTTTTACTGTACAACTTAAAAAAAAAAAAAAAACGTATCTGTCGAATATATTGAAAACCTGTTGACCCGTATTAGTGACACAGATTTCCCCATTAGCGTGGCCGACACGTGGAGACCTCAGACGTGCCCGTGGATTAACAAGCCGTGCAGGGGGCTGGCCCGGCTGAGAGAGGACCTGGGCTCGCTGGCTCCCGGCAGCTAGCGCGCACCCCCGTTAGCCATTAATTTGGCAACGTGGCGGGAATCGGAGGCACGGAGTCGGGCGCTGGTTGGCGCTGCTGGATTTTCTCCGGGCACCAGCCGGGCAGCAGCGAGGGGAGAGAGAGCCGTAGTCGGAGGATTTCCAGATGCATTCGCTGGCTCCCCGGAGGAGGAGGCGCAGAGAGAAGCCTTTCTGAAATGGAGAAGGAATAAATAATAATATAGTGGGGAAAAAAACGCATTTCTCCATAACCAGGTCTCCATAACTTTGCACATGTGTGCTCCTTCCACAGAGGTTTAATTCCGGCAGATGTTCCAGACATCGCTTAACAGAAATCTTTTAATATCTTTTTAAGATGTAAGGTCCTGCAAGTTCAAGGCTATTCGCTGAATCTTGCCTCTGCGTTTATTCCTCTGCCCGCTGAATAATTACTTTTGGATGGGTGACAGTAAGGAAGCATCCTAGTGACTGACATTTTGACTCAAACGATTCCCCTGCCACCGGGCGAGAGTAAATCCCGCTCGGCGCTCTCGGGCAGACGGCCCGCGCATTTCGGCGCCGGGGGGAAGGGGGCAGTCACTTTCTGCTTGCCTTCTGACGCCTCCGTCCAAGGTGTCGCAAAGTCGCCGTCCCTCGGTGATGCTTCCCGTCAACTTTTCAGAGTATTAATAGCAGAGGACGAGCGGATCTTGCAAGGGCTGACGGCTCGCTGGGTTCTCTGTCATATGCTGATCTCAGCCGGAAACAATACTTTATTAATGACTTCAGTTTGGCACTAAAAATAATTAATACAAGGCTTGTCATTGGTTCCCTCAAGCTGTATTTGAGCTGATGTTTGTAAGCAAGCTCCTTTGTTGCCTAGTGAGGTTGTACGAGTGACCGGATGTAGGTCCCCCCCCCGCCCACACACACACCCCCCCCAACAGGGCCGATGACAGCATCACACATCCGCACACACATGGCCGTGGTAGGTACTGAACCTGGTGATTCCTGTGGAGAAGCTGGGAGTTTGGGGGCACTGAAGGTAGAGTGGCATGGCGCTCTGGGAGACGGGGGACGGCAAATGCGTGGATGGAATGAGCAAAACAGCACTGATCAGAGGGGGGACTCTGTATCTCAGCCCGGGGTCTATTGGTAGAAACACTGACCTCATCAGGACGTGGGTCATCCCGCCTGGGAGTGCTCCCAAAGCATCCCACAGAGGGCGGACGGCAGGGAGGTTCCCCGTTCTCCATCTTTAAATCATTAGGCCTTCGGCCGGTGACAAATGGGCGGCGGCCATGTGCGTCCCACCCTGGCGCGTTTGGGGCTGCAGGTTTCCGCCCTGTTATTGAGGAGCCCGGTCCCTCTGCGAATGAACGCGCTCCAAGTGTATTCCCTGTGACAGACTGCTACTGTCTGGCCAGCACACTGCCACTGAAGGGGCAGAAAAATGTTTCTCCCGCTGCATGCCAGCACACATCAGCCGCAGGAGAAGAAATGCCATGGGGGTAGGTAGGAAAATCTGAGAGCCGCTCTTTGGAAGAGAAATGGGAAACAAATTTTAATGAAACCCAAAATCATCATCTGTCGTAATTGATGGTCTTAGAGGAATGTTTCAAAAAATCGCCATTCGACCAATGAGCGGTGAGTTCTTCATCTTTCGGCATTAAAAGGAGGGATGGTTTTGTCATCCAGAGCTCAATGTGTGTTCCATCCTTCCCATTATTCCGGATGCAGAATCTGCCCGGATGGTTTTTTGCATTCGGCAGTTTGGGTTGACGATGCTCCACGTGTGTCAGACTAAAAACCAGCCCGTGCAAATAAAACATGGCTGCCTGGCAGTATTTCCTGTCAGGCAGTGTCACCGTATCAGATGACAAATACAGGTTTGTAAATGTGAGGGGTCTTGGAGGTGTGTGTGGGACTTGAGTGGATTGTCCTGGAACGCTAACACGGTTAAAGCTAAGCCCTTAAATTGATAAAGCAGTCGTTGTTCTTCAGAGATAGGGCAGACAGAATCTGGCAGCTCCTTGTGGTCCGGAGCCCTTTACACTCCGAGAGCACTCAGGCCGTGAGGATAAGTGATGTGTTTCTGCGCTGCAGTGGCCGTCCATGGTGAGCCCCCGCGCCTGCCTCTCGCAGCCTCTCTCCCGGCTGGCACGTCTCCTGCCCTGGTGCGGCTCCTGTGGTAACACGGGCCAGATGCCCCGGAGTCCCTCCGCAGCCCGCACAGCCCCCGCTGTCCCACAGGCCTGTGGCCGATTCCCTCTGGCGGGGTGTTGAAAAGGAAAACAAACTTTACCAAGAAACAAACGAACGAGGCAGTTAGAGCGAAACTCCCGGCCGTGTTGGTATGTAAATGAAAGGCCTCTGCCTAAAAGCAGTGACATATAACCACACATTTAGGAGGCTCTGATGTGTGTGAAACCCCCCCCGATAGAAGCGGGGGCGTGTGTGTGCTGCTTTTTATCTCAAGCTATTTCCTGACCTAAGTCGTAGATCGACTGTTTATGTCTGTGATTTCTCCACTGAAACAAAATGCCGTATTTGTTAGGTATGTGGGGGGCAAATACCTGGCATGATAATGTGTCCCTGGTCATTTGGGGTGAAGAATAAGTGGCTAGGATAAGTGAGGACACTAAGTGCGGCCTAATGAGGGTGAGCCGGCCAATCAGGAGGGCCGTGTGAGTGTGCTGGGAGGCCCGGCAGGGCCTTGTCATCAGTCAGGGCTACGCTGTGGGGGGGGGGCGGGGAGGGGGGCCATCATATTCTAAATGGGCTCCGATTATTGGTGCTGAGTTTGTGC
>JAODKK010000008.1:22909896-22919900 GCA_026774405.1 Petrocephalus microphthalmus | reverse complement strand
ATTTATACTGTATATGTACTGTAAATATACTGTGTATATATATATATATATATATATATATATATATACACACACTGTGCTCATGGTCACTCCAGGCCAGGGGCAGGAAATTGGAAGAAATACTTGTTAAGCCGACTCCGGCGTCCCTGTCAGCAGTGTTATTCATTGCAATTCATAAGTTTTTAGTTCCTCTAGAGAGAGAGTCCCGCCCCCTTCGCCATCCTCTGGGTCCCCAGTGTGGTGCCCTGGGGGACACACACTGTATATACCATCAGGATTAATAACGCCTTGCTGCCTTGCACTTGGCCAGTTCTGATGAGAAACCTCAAAGCGGTCAAGTGGAAACACACCTCACGCACACACAAGCAGCTCAGTGCTGAATGGCCAGAATGCTCTCCTCATGCCACACGTGCCGTTCCAGTTTCCATCTACTTCATAATTTCTATGATGAGACGGAATTCTTGCAATTTTGTATTTCTGTTTCGTTTTCTGCAGAATATCCACCGTCCTACGATATGGAACTTACTTTGTTAAACATTTCAAATGCTGCAGCAATGTTATATTTACTAACTGGAAAGTAATTTAAGTGGAAGGTTAATATATTTAATTAGCGATGAACAAGTAATTAGATGAGTTTGTTTATATTGTGTTACATTGACTTGTTAAGACACATTGTCAGATAATAGGGGAAAGCGATAGAGCTGCATCTGTTGCAAACAAAGAAGCGGGTGAGTTTCCGGGCGGCACGCAGCACGGCGGTTTAGGCGAGCAGCAGCGCTGTGGGAGTGTAATTAGCCTGCTGAGTGCTGTCTGCAGGCCACATTGTCTGTCACGGTAATTGCCTTCATTCATGTCTGCCCTCCAATCCCTGCAGGACGAAGGAACGCAGCCCCTGAACCTCTCCTCCAGGCCCAAGACAGCCGAGTCAGTCAAGTCGCCGCCGTCCCCGACGCACCACCTGTTTGCGGGCAGCAAGGGCAGCCCCACCGGCCTCTCTGCTAAGACCGGCATCCCCAGCCCCATCGGGGCCAGTCTGGGCCGGGGGTCCTCCCTGGGTAAGGGCCCGCCTCGCGTGCAGACACACAGAGACTCCTCGATGCACGTCTCTGGGTGTATTAATCAGACCTGCTCTTAATGCCACACAGAATGCTTGCATGCGTGCCCATGCGCACACACACATACCCGCGTACCTATCTAAATAGGGACCTTCCATTCATTGCTGTGGGAAAACCCTAATCCCAGTCATGCCACCCTTAACCCCTACCCAGCCCTAACCTTAACCATAAGTAACCAACAAGACTTTTGGTTTGACTTTTGAGATTTTTATAACATTGAGGTTATCCAAATGGGGACCTTGACCAAATGACCAACCTTGACCAATTTGTTGACTAAATGTCCCCAAAAGAATGGAAGTGTCAGGTTTCAGTGTCACTTTGAGAACATTTTGGTCTCCAAATGTATGTTATACGAACACGCACACACCTCCACGTGTGCCAGGTACATGATTAGAGCGTTTTGTCAGTGATTGGGAGCTGTAGCCCTTTTCACTAACTAATTCAGGATACTGAGAGTGGTCTCCGATCCCTCAACCATGACAGGCTGAAAACCTTCAAGCTCCAATGGGAAATGGCAACGTTTCCTCCAATGAGTCACTCTCTCACGCAGCGTCCCGATGACAGATTTGCGATGTGGAGCCTGCGTGCCCCCTCTTATTATATCATTAAACCTTTTGTGTCGGTTTCATCATCTGTGATTTATGTGCGTGTTTTATTCATATAATGCCAGTTAAAGATACCCTGTGTTTTACCACTGCGTTTAGGCATTTTATGCAGCCCCCAGGATCTGTTTATGGGACAGCATCTTAACCTAGAAAAAGAGCGTGTGAGCCAGGCCACATTTGGGCTTTTCTTCTCGCCTCTCACAAAGAAGAACATGGCGGACTTCATCTCCCTCTTATGATCTGTTACCTGGCTTAACCTCTGTCTGATCTGATAATTTTATGACAGACATGTTTCTTCATGTTATCATTCTTTAATGATAAAATAAATTCCCACCCCATAGTTAAGCCAAACAAAAGATGGCTGCAAATACATGAGCGCATCTCTCCACCCGCAGACATCCTGTCCAGCCTGAACTCCACCGCACTGTTTGCGGACCAGGACGCCGTGATGAAGGCAATCCAAGAGGCCCGCAAGATCCGGGAGCAGATCCAGAGGGAGCAGCTGCAGCTCCACCCACAGGGCATGGAGGGCAAGCTCTCGGGTCTCGGCGTGGGCCTGAATAACGGCAGGGGGGACAAGGTGCGTCAGCAGCGCGGCGCTCCCGGTCACGCCTTCATTCAGGGTTACATTCTCACATGACGCTTCTGTCGGGGCTCAGTGGCAGCGCTGATGCATTCATGCTTCGCTTAAAAGAAAACATTTTTTTTTTTTTTTTTTTAGCACAACACCCGGAGAAACAAAAACAGCCCCACATGTTTTCTCACAGGGTTAGGGTTAGGGTTAGGGTTTTCTCACAGGGTACACTCCGCCGCGCTGTCACCTCACTCACACAGTCGTCACCACCCTGAGATCCAAACACCCCCCAGCCCCACTGAGGGTTCAGACAGCACCCGGTATCAGATGGGTATTTTGAGCGCCCGTGAAGTGGCTGTGATTGACGTCTGCGGGGGCTGTGGACGCGGCCAGGAATCATGGGTCAGAGCGAGTGAATCTGCGGCATGCCTGCCTAATTAAACAGCTTCTTTTTTTCGGAGGGTCCCTGTGCGGGACGAGTCCGTTTGTACCCACAGCTCTTAAGCTCATGAGGACTTCATTTAAAAATATCTTCAATTGATCAGTCAATCATGGAGTTGAAAATTTAAAAAATAAAAAAATTCATCATCCTTCGGAATGGTGCCACTTGGCCAGTTGGCTATGAGGAGCAGGCGGGGGCCCGGAGAGGATGGCATTAATATTTCAGCACCTGATGCTTTTAACTAGCCTACTCAAGTGGGTCATTCACACCGTGTGTGTGGTGGCTGGGTCCTCTCTCCCACCCTTAGCCGTCATTGCTGGGTTTGGAGCCCAAAAGCTACCGTGCTGGGGAGGCTATGGTCAGCTTGGCCTGACAGGACAGGCTGTGGTATGTCAGCAAGCTCGGAACAGTGCCCCGAAATGCGCGCTTGTGACAGCCTCTTCACCTTTCTGTTTTTTTTTATTTTCATTGCCAGGGAGCAGATAACACCCGCCTTTCACTGTCTGTCAAGCAATTCATATCACAGGAGTCTTTTGTTTCCTTTTGGTTTTGAAGCATGAAAATGATCTCAAATCGCATGGTTACCATGACATGGTGATGAACTATGATGCAAGACCAAAACCTGCCTGTGACAGCTTCAGTTAAGGATTAAGACAGTAGAAGGCAGCCAGATTTAACATAAAGTAATGGTATATTTGTTATTAAGATACCCATATCTAAGATTTTTCTTTAAAATTATTTAAAAGCTGTGTACTGGTAACCTGACCCCCCAGCTTTAGGTGGATATCTTCACTTAGGTACCGGATCCACATTCCTATAAAAACTTTTAAAAAAAGTTTTAGAATATGGATCTCTCAGGAATCTTCTCACCTGTTGGATTCTTTCCACAGACTGACACCATGTTGTGGTTTTGCAGTCATTATCATTTACATATTTTTTTTATTTCGCAAACTCTTTTATCCGCAGTCATTGGACACCGTGATAGATTATCGCCACGAAAGGTCACGGAGCATTCCGGAAAGGTAGCATAAATGGGATTAATCATCAGCATGGGCTGGTGGTGGAAGAATTAAATATTGACTTATCCTGTGGTATGAGCAGGTCTAGAGAGTGAGGCTAAGCTGTTGCATAAGGATGCTGATTTATCTTTGGAATCATTATGGCGTCTGTGGTCTCTTGCTGTGGAATGGTTTGTTTGTGTGTCTCTGTGTTGCACTCAGGTACATTGACGTGTAGGTCTCTCCGTCATGTTTTCCTTTGACCTGGAGCCTGTATAACACAGCAGGGCTACTCGCTTAGTATGATAACTTGTTGGATTTAAGGTACCCCAGTTTAATTGCACTTTCTCTTTGTTCACTTACATTTAGCCCAGACTATCTAACTAAACAAGAATTCCTGCTTTGTGATACAGGCCCCTGATTTATTACATGGTTTATTTCTTTGCCCTTTACATATATAAGTTTCACAGATACTCTCTCCTGCAGTACTGGGGGTGTGAATCCTGTCCATGTCGCTCTGTATGTGTAGTTATCACCTTCATGTATTGCATGGGTATCCTCTGGGTAATCCAGTTACTTCCCACCAGGTGAAGACGTGCCATTAGGTGAACTTATGTCTCTTACTTGCTTGTTGTGTGTGGTTGCACGTGTGCGTCTGAGGATGGACTGACATCCTGTCCAGGGTGTCCCCTGTCTTGGGAAGGGCTCCAAGATTCCTGTGGCCCTGACTAGATAAATGATTGGACGATGGATGGGTGGATGTAATTTGCCGTAGATTATTTAATCAGCAGTGTGAATCACCACTTAGGCTTACTCTGTATTGTTCCTGTCTCTTTTTGGGGCCCTGATCTTCCGGCATGGGATTTTGGCAGTTTAATCACTGCTATAAACTTCAGATGAATATAAGATTCATTACAGCTGGTCTTGCGATCACTCTTGGCTTGTACAGAGCATTCTGGTGGAGGCTTTGCGTGGATTGACTATTCCTCCCCTGGTGTATGCACAGTCAGAATCAAAGGCCTTAACCCATCTTTTTAGCTGCCATGCGATCATCTGCTCGGAGCAGGAAAGCGTTTCTAGGGAAGCCGTAGGAAGAAAAGAATGAATGAAGGAAAGCAGGTTTGCATGGCTGTGGCCGTGGTAGTGACGTAGCTCCCCCTGCAGTGCGTGTGTGGGGGCCCCTGTACATGCCATGAAAACCTGGGTATAATCTAGTCTGCTCTTTAGCCCTGAAAACAATTATCTGCTCTTTCAGTACCGCTGTGCTTGAAATGGCCAAGCTACGCTCTTTAGCCACAGCGCAAATCCTGGCATGCGCTGTGCTCCGCCTGTCCAAATATGATTATAGTGCGCTCTCAGACAGCGCACCGCAGCCAGCCAGTGGCATTGTTCAGCTCACTTACATTCATCCCTTTCCAATTGTCTGCGTCTGCCAAAGGCGTAAAAATAGTGCCTGCTGCGGTGCGGGGGGTCTCTGCGTATGTGTGTGCGTGTATGTGTGCGTGTATGTGTGCGTGTATGTCCGTGCATGTGCGTGCATGTTCCGGACCAAGGCCCTAAATCAGTGTCAGTGATCTAAAGACTTTGAGGCTTCATCCTTGGGTCTGCTGAGTGGGCCTAGCCTGCTGTGGATTTATCCGCTGTCACTGTGTGAAATTAGCAAAGCTGTGCAGCAGGACTGAGTGGGTCTGCGCTGTCCCTGTCGCTATACATGTGTGCACACGTCTGCTGGATGTCTGCGCATTTTTTTGTGTGCCTGCAGCCGTATACCTGTGTTTCAGACTGTCTGCATGTGTGCATACAGTATGAGAGAGAGTGTCTGTGGGTGTGTGCGGGTGAGAGAGAGAGAGAGAGAGAGAGGGCGCAACCGCAACGTTTAATTTCCATGATAGAATCCCCAGAAGTGGCCGGGAAAGTTTTCCTGCTTCCGTCAAGCATCCCGAGACTCAGAGGCAAAGCCAGGCGCCTTGTGTACCTCCCCCCATTATCAGTACAGAGGAGACGGCAGTCATGTTTAACTGTTCCTGGCGGGGCGCAGTGAACAGCTCGGGGTCATTTACAACTTGCCCCCATAAAGAGCCCAGTCACAGAGGAACACACCCCCACAGTCCAGCTCAAACTGCAGAGGTAACCACAAAAATGCCCTTTTTATAACAGATCAGATAAGATTTGTTTTGTTTTGAGATGTTCATTTGGTTTAGATTTTTTCCAAATGAATAATACAGCTGTAACTTGATATTTGGCCCGTTTGAGTCTGGTTAATACAATATACGCTGTGTATTATATGCTATTATATGGTGTATAATACTGTGAGCAACCTTGCTACCAGACTGGCAGTGTGCCCAGAAATGACACACCTAGTGTGTTTGCACGCTCTAAGAGCGTAATTGAAGTAAGCTGTCGAGAGCATGTGGCCTTTCATTTGAGCAGAATTACAGCGGCCAAGACACGGAGTGGAGTGGACATGCAGGTGAGGCGCGAGGCCTGTGCATTGGCGGCCGCACGGTCATGTGGCGATGTATAAATAACAGTGGGGGAGGGGTGCAGTGCGGAGTCAGCTTTCTGCCTTGTCTGTTTCTGGCAGGGAGTGAACGCCCTCAGGGCGCCTATACCCTGCCCCACCCCCTGGGCCACATGTGATCCCCACTCCAGTAGCTCCCCGGCGACTGCACCGGGACACGTCCATGACACCCGTCACACAGCACTTGATTCAGTCCAGAGTCTTGGTCAATTAAGGACACCAGCTCAAACGGAAGTGCATTGCATTGTGTTACTTCTCAGCATGTAATAGTGATACACTGAGTCACTCTGCATGTAAATGTCATCGATTTTAATGGCATATGAGTTAGGAGGAAGCACACGTAGGGACTGTGTCCCCCATCTCTGATTTGGAGCATTCAGGTCGGCTTCAGGTCGGCCTTCTGGCTTTCTCTGAGGAGGATGGCCGAGGTGTAATACTGCACATTCTCTTTTTAGCCACCCCCCCTCCATACCACTCTGCCTCCTTGATTCACATTGTAACCACGTTCTTTTTCGGGCCTGCGGCTTAGGCTTGGCCGCTTGAGAGATACGTCGATATTACCGTGCAGATGTTGGCAGCCTTAACTAATGATATCAACTTTCGCTTTGAAACGATAACCGCAAAACACGTGTTACACCTACACTGAAGAAAACAAAACATGAAGAAAAATACTCGATGGTTTTCTTGGTTGTTCCCAACCCTTGCTGCTTGTAGTCAAAGCCATTCTCATGCATGAACTCTGGTCATTTATTTCGACGTACCTGCAGGATCAGCGAAATAATGAAAGGCCATATACAGGCACCAAGCCGCTACATATTCTTCCATTTTTGCACCAGTGGCATGATAGTAACATCATTAACACACCCACTCACTCGCGCTGAATTCTCCCGAAAATTTCCTGCTCCATTAACAACTGAGGATCAATTGGAAATTATTCAGACTTTGTGTTAGGGATCTAGCAGGGTAAAGTCTGTTAAATGTCTGGAACAACTGTTTTGGACATTTCTGTTCACATATACAATGTCTACTGGGTGGCAGTGCATGTCTGAAAGGGGCTACATGCCTCCTTGTGACCAAATTCTGCATTTTTTTTTTAATGAGTGACGTTTTTTTAAAGTAGTGTAAATGATAATATCGCCTATCGCGATATTATTAAAAGACATTCTGGCGAGTTTGAAAACTGAATATCGTCTAACCCTACTGCGGAAAGCAAGGCAGCACGTTTCCACCTGGATGGCCAACGGGGGCCGGGTCGTCGTTCAAAGTTTGATGGTGCCGTGAAAAAGCAAACGTGCCATTAATTAATCATAGGTCTAGATGTAAGGCCTGCTAAGTAATATTTTCATGTCAAAAAAATTAAATCAGGGGCCATTTTATTAAGTACACCTAGATAGCAGGCAGAACTAGGCTGGATCCACTGTTGCCCCCAGAACCACTTCAAAGGTAGACGAGTCGTGTGGTCTCAGAAGCTGTCCTGTTGTACTGAGCTGTTTTTTGGGCTTCCTGGTAGCTTTAATGAGTCTGCCTATTCTCCTCTCACCTCTCTCATTAACATCTCTCATTACGTTTTTGGCCACAGTACTGCCACTGGCTGTATGCTTTATGTTCATCGCATCATGCTTTGTAACTGTAGCTACTGCAGTGTATGAAAATCCCAGGAAGGACTGTTTCCGATTTTCAGGAACCGCCATGTCTGGCACCTGCAATCACAGCGCATTCAAGAGCATTTAGATTGCGCATCCTAATACTTAAACAAACAATAACTGAAAACCGTGTAAATTGTGATTCCACATGATTCACTGTTAGCGTTAACAAGCAGGTGCAGCTAATAAACGGGCCATATATAATATGACCAAAATAAGAGCAAGTCACGCATGATTTTTGGGGGCAGAGTATGGCCCCGCAGGTTGAGCTCTGTGCCTGTAATCGGTAGGTTGCTGGTTAAAGCCCAGACTTGCTACGTCTGTGGGCCCTTGAGCAAGGCCCTTAACCCCCAGCTCCCTGGGTGCACCTCGAGGTTGCTGGTCTTCATGGCCAAGCTTGGGGGAGGTGAGAAGAGGACAATTGATTGGTGATAATTATTGACAATAATCAATAAAAGTATCTCAAGAAAACAAATCTGCATACAGTTTTATGCATCAGTGATCAAGTTAATCAGCATTGGTTCCTATAGTTTGTTAAACAGAGAAACTTTCTACTGAGAGTTAATATTTCATCATGTTCAGGCAAAAAAGGACACTGGAAAGACTGAAATTAATTACGTTTCATTTGATCTCAGCTGACTGAAGGGATGATTCCAGTGTGTGGTGGGGAAAGAGGAGCTCTAACGGAGAAGCAGGTTATAATGAAGGCAATTACTTTGCTCTCCTCCCAGTCCAACATGGCGGATAATTATCGCAAATTTGTAAATGGGGCTGATTGATCAGGGCAGGCTGGACACCTCAGGAGGAAAGGAACATGGCTAATTTATGAGCGATATCCCAGGTGGGGGGCTTTGCCAGGGCGCCGGGTGGGGGGGCTCACCCATCCGGCCCCACGCCCCCCCGCCCTGTCTGTCACCAGGTGCCTCCTTCATTAAGCACGCTCTGCCACAGAAGACGGACACGGGGGGCACCCTGTCACCACACTTAAAGACAGAAGCAGGATCAGACAGGCTGCCTTTAATGCCCTTGGACAGGTGGTGGCTTACTCTACAGCCAGATCACCTCAATAGATTCTGTTCCTTGGAAGATGAATAAAAAAAAGTATGCTGTTCTTTTCTCTCGAATTAAGTAAATGGAAGTGGAATATTTTGAATAGCCATTGTCTTGATTTTCTTATTTATTTTCTTGACTAAGACTGGAAATAAAGAGATGCCAAGGTGCTTTTGGAGACATATTTATATTGAAATCTTAAAGAAGAACATATCCTTTTCTTATTTTTCAGTTGTGGCATGTTTTGCAGTAACTCTTCCCTTCAAGTTTAAAGTCGGTGTTAAGGTGAACTGTTTGAAGGCTTTTAATTTACAAATAATTCAGCATTCTTTGTTAACGAAGCAGTGAAGAATAATAACATTCGGCATGGAAGAAAAAGCAAACCTCTACAGTGGGATGGGCAAGCTGTCGACCAGGCCGCGTCTCCTTCCAGAAGGGGGCAATGGATTCACTGACCGCGTCAGTGTGGATTAGGGGGTGTGTGCTTGTCTGCAGGTGGGGTGCTAATAGTGTTTTGAAGAGGGGCCACCTGAGGGTTTTGTTCACACTGTGAGATGGGACCACAAAAAGGTAGAGTTGGTGGTTTGTGTGTGTATGTGGGGTGGGGGCCAGTCAAGCTTTTGTCAGAGATTGGATCCTCACCCCAGGACCCAGGCAAACACTTCGGCCCAGATCGTGCCTGCTGTCAGAGTTTGTCAGCTGGCATCCAAAGAGGGGAGATTGTTTGCATTGGTGGGAGTTGGAGTGTTCACCAACCCCCCCGGCCATTAGGGAACAGATCAGCCGCTGGAGACAGGGCGCGTTTGCAACCGAGCTGGGTCATTTAACATTGGAGCAAACTGCAGTCAACGCTCGTCTGCTACATAATGCATTAAACGTAATGTGCCGCTGGCGCCCACCCCCCACCCCAAGACGCTGCCCTTTACATGGAGATGTTGCTCGCATGTGACATTCAGTGTCGTTGCGGGGCCCAGATGATGGGGTTTCATTGGAGCTTCTATGTACTGTTTGATCTGAGCACAAAGCATCGCGTCAGGCGGGGCGGGGGGGGGGGGG
>JAODKK010000008.1:22739036-22750080 GCA_026774405.1 Petrocephalus microphthalmus | reverse complement strand
CAGCTACATTAACTTAAAGGTCCTCTGCAGTTACAGCTACATTAACTTAAAGGTCCTCTGCAGTTAGCTCACAGCTATATTAACTTAAATGTCCTCTGCAGTTAGTTTACAGCTACATTAACTTAAAGGTCCTCTGCAGTTACAGCTACATTAACTTAAAGGTCCTCTGCAGTTAGCTCACAGCTATATTAACTTAAATGTCCTCTGCAGTTAGTTTACAGCTACATTAACTTCATTAATTCATTCATTTGTTCCCTCATCATTTTCTGCAGCTTGTTTTGTTATTTTTATTTTAAACTGGTCGTCAAACTGCCGGAGGACGTGCCTCTGTCTCTGGTGACACCAGCAGCTTTCACATGAGGCTAAAATGTACTGAGGTGTCGGAAGTCAGTTTGGTGCAAACGCAAAATTAAAACGCTGATATATGTGATATAAAACTGGCAGGGGACATTTTCTCAATGTTTTATGCTCCTTTTAAATTTGTGCTATAATCTGCGAAAGAAATAAGTGCTTTTGCTGCCTTTTAAATTACAGATAGCTAAGGATTAAAAAACAAAGTTATGCTTACCATCCATCAGGTCCAATAATGAATCATACAGGGAAATGATCTACTGAACGTTCCTCTGCCAGTTTCTAGTGTTGAGTACTAGCCCAGATGGAGTACTAGTGTCTACTGACCACCTATGGCACATTTAGGACATTTTCTCAGGCCAGGCTGGACAGTTGGTCCCTCCTGCACGAAATGAGTCTAAAATTTTTGCAGAAAGCAATTTCTGTCTTTCAGCCAGTGTCTGGGTGAAAAATGTGACCTGGGTGGTCTGGCCAAAACACATAAAATCTTATGAAGAATAAAACAGGAATCCCAACCCAAATGTATCTAAAATACTTTTTAATCTTGCTGAAATTAACAATCATTACAATATGAATTAATTTTTTTCACGTTTTTTTTTTTTCAAACATATTGTACAATCATGTAATGTAAAGTGTTTTACATCAAGGCACAAGACACAGCCAATATCAGAGAGGCCTTGGGGGGCCGAGCTTTGATGATGTCCCTCGGGGGTCTGCAGCACACTGCTAAGACAAGGGGGGGCGGGGGTGGGGTTCCACATGGTAGAGATGTGCTGTATGTCACAGGAGAACTGAAACTCTGGTCCTGTTTGCTTTTATTTTAAATAGATTTGCATGTGAAATTAAGGAGAATGCTCAGTTTAACTACAAACGTACATTAATGAAGTGCTCTGTTTTTTTTTTTCTCTATGCCTCATTTGCCAAAAGCAAAGACAGAAATAAGTAACACTGAGAGGATGTGGGCTGTCAGTCCGGGGAGGTCACTGTCATTGGGGCTGCTGAGGATGAGGGGGGTGGGTGGAGCATTCATTTCTCAAAAATAAACGTGATGTCATCTTGTTCAGAATGTCAACCTCTGCAAAGAAAATGAAACCCAGGGATGTAAGAATGGGGCATTTGGAACAGGTCGGCGAAGCGGAGAGATCAGCTTTATGCCTGATTTTTCAAGCGACATCATTCTTAATATTTATTTAGGAACTCTGTAAGCATTAGCATGAAATGCTCCCAGTGTGGCTTAAAATGTGAGCGGCTGGCACATTCAGCATGCAAACTGCAAGAATATAAGAGCATTTCATTTGCAGGCAGGGAGGATATAGGGAATGTTTGTTTCCGGAGAGGCGTACAGGGGGGTTTTTGGGTAGAGGCAGGCCGTGCACATTGGCTGTTTACAGGTATGTGGGGCAGGTAGTTTGAGCAGAGGGGGGTATTCACCGTATCCCTGATGATGACACATCGCATTGCCGTTAGGCTGCTGTTTCTTCACCGGCCGAACGCCTTGGAGCCCACGTTGGTGGGGACGAAGCCCCCACTCCCGATGCCCCCCGAGCGGCTGAGGAAGTCCGCCAGGCGGTGAGTGACGCACGTCGCCGTGTTACAGGCCCGCTTCTGCGCTGTGATGCTGAATCGCGGAGAGGGAGGCACAGAGTCACTGATGCTCACAGATTCAAGCCACCGCTCGAAAACGCCTGGTACATTACTGCAGAAAGCTGAGAGAAAACAGTACTTTACACAACAGGTTTTGAAAGTATTAAAGCCGTTAAAGTCATTTTAAAATTGCACATCTTACCTGAATTAGGGCGGCGCCTTTGGTAGCTACCTGATATCATAACTAACTGAACTAGATCGAGTTGGTAAAACCATTACGGCAGTAACAACAAAGGTCATAAAACTAACTAAAAGCTACTTGTTTATATGCAAATTAATCGATAAATAAATAAATAAATAAAGGAGGCTAACAGTTTTCTGGTAGAAAAATAAATTTATTAAACAAGGAACATAATCAAGCACGAGAGAAGCATTTATCATTGTTATTGTGGAGTAACTGTTATTACTTTGTCATTATTGAGTTTTCATCCAGCTCACTAAAAAGCGATCAATTTTTTTTTCTGCTGAAGAAGTATTAACAATTCTCATGTTGATTGTCATAATTATTTTGTAATTCTCTGCCGGAAAAGAGGAATCGAAAGGGGACTGAAAAGGGGGTAGTTTTGGGAGGGCAGAAGGGGTTTCAGGCAGGTGAGATCCACATGCATCGGGACAGGAGTCGGTGGGGGTGGGGGGGGTTTGGGGGCGGGCCGTCCGCTCAGATCCTCTGCAGCGGCTCCCCGTAGCTAGCATAGCGATGGCCCTCCGGGACGCTGCGCTTCTTGCCCGGCGTGCCCGCTCCCACGTTGGTGCGGGGGTACGTCTGCAGCTTGTGCAGTTCCTGCGACAGCTTGCCCAGCACGCACGTGCTCAGGTTGGAGCAGCGCTTGGACATGGCTCTGCCCAGGCTGTCGGGAGAGACAACATGCGAGACAGACACAGAGTGACGGCGGCATGCGGGGAGCAGGCAGCCCGCGGATCCGGGTTAGTAGCATCGTGCCCATTTCCCTCATGCATTTCAATGTAAGATATCTTACTTTGCGATCAGGAAAAACAGTGTGCAAGTCCCCCCCCCTCCAAAACTGTAAACAATAATGATAACCTGAGCCCTTATGCCGCCATGCTCTAACGACCATCCCACCCTCAGCTACACCGCGACACAGCCACAGTCCTGTCACTCCCATGCAGTGCGGTCAGCGGCGCTTTCTGGCACCCTGTCAGGACATGCACCTTTCTCTGCATTCCCGTCTGCTCTCACTCGGCAGGCAAACAGGCGCATATAAAGGCAGGCATACAGGAGTTCATGCAAGAGGGGCTCAGCACAGGGAATCTGCCACTAGGAATTTCAGTCCCTTCCTTGACCAGATGGCTGGATGGTCTTTCCTCTGTGCACGTACCTCTATGCCTTAACCCAACACTCACGGGACTGACTGGTTTTGGAAGCTGGTTTGATACCACCTCATGAGGTAAAAATCGAGCTTTAATGGAACAGTTGATCACATCAAAATACAAACATAATGTAATTATAACTCTATAACAGATAAACCAAGAAAATGTTTGATCCCTCAAATACTGGTCTGAATGTATCCCTTCAAATAAGTCTTCCTAAGCACCTTACAGTCAAACGCAAAGTAAGCAGAGAAAGAGATGTGTACCTATTGCCATCAGTCTCCTGTTGCTCCAGCTCCTCAGCCGCCATCTGCAGGAATTCTCTGACGATGGCGTTTAGTAATCTCCGCGCTTCGTGGTCCGTGAGCGTGACTCGGTCTGTCATTGACTCTAAAGCCGATCTGTGAACGCAAGGAAGGATGCGCAGAGCGCAGGATCGCCTCTGATTTAACTATGGCTCAGTCAGGTGCATTTCCGCTAACTCTAAAAGGCTGCAGACCTAAGGGACTCGGGCCAATTTCAAAAACAATCTGCTAAAAGTGTTGTGTTTAAAATGCTGACAGCTAGCCAAGGTAAAATTGATGAGAAAATCAATACAGTAGTAGGAACTGGGGGTGCACAGGCTTCCCTTATACACTTTTAACTGCACAGAAGCATATTACTCACATTGTTTAATTCTCTTAATGTCACTACAACTTTCTTTAGATTTAAAAATGGCCACTCTATAAATTGGATTAAATGGGGGAATGGCACTGAATAGCCATTCTCTAATAGCTTGTAAAAACATTCAGACTTAATTAAAATGCATTTGGAATGGCCTCCTTGGGCGATTCATAATGTCCTGCAAAATTTTTGGTCTTCCTGGGTTTCTACTGCCAGTAGATGGGGCTGAATATATCAGCCACTCTCTCCTATTGAGATGCTAACCTAAAGATATGCAGTTACAAAAATCACTCTGTATTTTCAATAATACACAGAAGCCTTATTACTGTTGACCAAGATGTTTTTTGTACTCTGTCTTGCTATTGCTGGCAGCAGCTTGGCGGGTATTGGCTCACCTCGCCGGAGCAGCCTGTACACTGTACACCTGACAAACGACCAGTGCGTACGCTACAAGCAGAGCCGAGATCTTCAGCAGAACCATGGTCCCCTACAGCAGAGATGCAGACCAGTCAACAATCTCAGCCAGCGATGGGCTAATGCCTTCAGACACAGACAGCGGAAGCAAAACGTGGATGTGAAATTAAGCACAATTAGCCAGGAAGTTAGACGTCATGCTGCAGCTTCTGATTCCGTGTCAGAGGTAGCACACAAACACTACACTTCTACAATTTTACCCCATCTAGCACAGTCAATTTCTCAGTTTCAAGCACCATGTCTCTTCAAGCACCAAGCCAAAAGAACGCACTTTAAATTTACCCAAGACAAAAAGGCTTTTGTAGGATCACCGAGATCTGTGCACTTGCGGTTGGTCTCTGAAGCCTAATGCATTAGTGTAATAAGTTTGCGGCACTATTTCTGCACGTCTCATAACAATATATCATGTATATATTGCTACAATACTTAGCAGCTACAGTTCTCCAAAGCAAACCCATACACAAAATAACCATTAAATATATTGCTCAAATATACCTTCTACAAATTTATACATATAGTATGCACAGCCCTGGCAAATTTATCCTACTATACAACAATGCTAAAAAGAAATACTTACTTTGAGTGTCAAATCTTCCTGCAAATAAAATTCTATAAGTTGGGCTTCTTTGAACTTCTTTGAGACCAAGGCTTGAGTCTGTTGGGTCTGCTACAATGCACAACCCTATATATCTACCACAAGCCTTTCTGTGTTGACTGTGTAGGTGTATCATTGTGTCCATTCAGCCAACCACGGGATTTGGCTGCATTTGCCAACCAATCAGAGATCAGCCCTTAGTTCTGGCACACTAATAAGGTACATGACACTCTAATTACGTCATACTAAAGTCACTAAGTGCTCCATTCACAAAATCCACTAGCAAATTGGATCATTTGATATCTAAATTTACATTCAGGTCATTAATTTAACTGCAGAAAATCAAATGAATGGTCACGGAAATCATCCGCACCAATAAATATTTTACAAGCTTCCAAATACGTGACATCGCCTTCCCCGATATTTTTCAAATGCCAAATCAATGAGCTCCATATACAGATTTAGCTGGTAGAGCCATCTTCTGTCAAACAGTGAACAGTGCACACAGCGATGTTTCCTGTACTGTCTGCTGCAGCGATGAGCAGAAACTTATTGTACATAAATTATGGTATATATTGCGGTACAATTTACACAACTAAACAACAAATCTCATTATATGGGAAAAGAAACACTTATCCAACTGTGCAGGGGCGTAGGAAGGGGAGTGGGGTACTGGGGGCGTGCCTCCCCCAGTACTTAATTTGGAGTAATTCATCCCCCAATAAAGAGACCATGCCTCCCCTGCAAAAGTTATGTTCATAATGCATACATTCAATGTCCAGGGAAACAAAAGTACAGTCCTATTAAATCCTTTTTTCCCCAGAATCAATTACATTTAAGAGGAAGGAACGATGTGTGTGATTTAAAATTACATAGCTACATTTTGTTTCCAAAGTTATAAATACTGAAATTGCATTCATTTTTAATTTTACTTATAATCTTAAGTATGTGGTACAGTAAGGTACCATAAGACAAAAATCTTCCATATCACACTAATAAAATTACGCGGGCTATATGTAAGTTAATCATCGGCAAATGAACGGCAAAATAATACTGTTGTTTTTATTTAATATTACTTTCGACTTTCCTCGGGAAGGCATCCCGTTAGCAGCTCAGTTTGGGATCTTAGACGTTTTTTATCCCGCACTAATTACAGCGCTGCTCGCCGCGTGGCATCCTTACCTTTCATTACCGTGCAGAAGCGCATAAAGCACTTGCGAGGCGAAAGGCTCCCTTTGCGTCACGAAGGAGCCCCATTAGCCGGGATGAGCCACTTAATGCTATTGAAGAGAGCGCCGCGCAAATGACAGAATCGGTAAATCACGGCAATTGGACAGAGCTGGCCTCCCAGCGCCGCCGAGGCTGCGGAGGTGTACAGCGGGCAGCTCCAGCTCGGCTAACGTGCGCCTGGCAGGCTTCCCCCTCTCATCCAAAGCCAGAACTTTTTAGTCGATGCAGTAACCTTTCGGGTTGGTTCTTGTTCCAGCGCAGCGCGGCTCGCCAACCAAAGGGCGAATTATTGCGTGGGGCAAATTAAAGATTTCCAATGTATATGTACTCCACTGAATATGTACATAGAAGTACATGTTTTAAAATAAATGTAAGCAATATAATATTTTTAAAAAATCACATTATTATTTTATTATAAATTCTTACTAGAAAGGGGTTAAAGGTTACGTTAAACCTTGCCTATTGTTTAATCTACGCCTAGTTTCCTACAGTACTTCCGACCACTCATCCATAAATCCAGCCATCAGTACATCCATCCGCCAGATCCACCTGCTTATAAAATACGCAACGACTCATGAAATTGGCGTAATCGTTTTCCTCTTTTTAAATTACTAGCGAATTGCAAAACTGATCGGACGTAGTTTAGTTCGCGTGGTCTTTAGTAAAATCTACTATGTGAAAAGGCGTTTTAAAAAAATCTGTTGTGCTCTTTTTTTAAAAAAGTAAACCAGGTCCATTAATCTACTTGCAAAATTTCACCACTGAGTACGACTCAGCTATCTCACCAACAACACAAGCAGATAACGAATGGAGGAATAGATCTCAAACTACAGGGTATAATTCCTTATTTGTAGTTATTTGGTTAGCAGCGTCCATGACTACCCAGAGATCTATATGACTGCTTACGAAATGGCAAACAATGACTGTCAGATAAAATCACCAGACAATTACTCCACTCTAATAATTTAATCAAAGAACACTATTGTGGAAAGGAAGCCTACTAAATCACAAATCAATTAATTTGTATACAGATGCCCTTTGTGTGTTCTCCATTAGTCCGTCAAAGGGAGTGTTTGCACACCTGGGGGATATATGCATTGAGGTTAAAGACAGTGCTTAGGGAGCATCTCAAAAGAGGCCACTGCCTGGCAGATGGGAAATAGACATCACCTATAGCAGATGTAGCATCATCTTTAGTGGAAGGAGGGAATGTCCATGTTGTGCAACAAAACATCAAGGAAATGATATTTAATTTCCGAGTATTGCACATTGATCAGTCGTCCTTTGAGGAAGTGAGCTTTGACAGTCCATCTGTGACCTATGTCCTTGGTGACATAATTTGTCATGGTTTACGGGGTCTCAGTTACCTCCATATTGTTGTATTTATTCATTTATTATTTACTTTAGCGTTTGGGAATGCCAATAAAAACACTCATGATCATGGGACTTTATAGCCCTCTACTAGGATGTATTAATACTCTAAAAATAAGATATGATTTAAAATGTTTCACCACGATTTATTAAATAATAATCTCAATTTGTTTAAGATTTGCTTATCAAATAGCGGAGCCAGGTTTACCCTCTTTATAGAAGCTGTGATGGATAAGCTCAGGTTAGCATTACTGCAGACAGCTGAGAGAGAGAGCACGGTTTAAGAAGTCAAGCCTGGGAGAAGATGTGCCATTCAGATTGAAATATCAATCAGGGTATCTCTAAAGTTAATTCCTGGAAGGAAAGAGCACAGCCAGAAATTACATTTAAGATGGTCTGCTTTTGATTTTTTTAAATCCATTTTCCCTATTTTTTAGCCATTTATACTGCTGGAGAATTAATTGGAGATTTTCAGGTTAAGTACCTGGCACACATACTGATGATAATTCATGGCTAATAATTTAATGACCATCATATAGCCAACATCCATCCATCCATCCACCCACTCATCAATCCTCCATATTTGCAGGAGACCCCCCGGTGGGAATCAGTCCATCACAGGCCACATCATCATGCACATCAATTTAGTGGCGTCAGTGCAACTAACCAGAGTAGCCAGTGCTGTCCTGCTGAATATGATCCATATAGGTGTTCATCTCAGAAAGGACACAGATATTAAATTGTACAGCATTATGTCCATGCTATCACCATTAAAACAGCTCTGGCTTTTCCTGTTCTTATGTTCTTTAAAATTGGCCCCTATAAAAATGTTTCTTTCTCCTTCAGTACCTCGTAGTTGACATATTCTGATGGAATTAAAGAACAAAAAAACTATTAAATAAAAAATTTAAATTAATTAAAAAAAAAAAAAACATCTTGCATCATGAGGGCAACACCTAACCCTTAGCCTCACTGGAGGGATAGAGGCAGGACAGGCAGAGGAAGACTAATTGAATCATCCAAAGAAGCGAAATGCCAGTCGGCATTATGAGGAGTAGGAGGTGCCCAGATAGCTTAGTGTTTCGCACTAATGAGGATGGGGGTGTGTGAGAGCCGCTGGAGAGCAATGGCATGAGAGCTCATATTTAACGAGGGCCTTCTTTAGGCTTGTTCCATCATCAATAGACACATTCCCACACAAGCAAAATGCGATAGATCGGAGGAAGAGGTGACCAGTTAACAAAGAAAGTCATCATCATGAAGGCGATACAGCAGATGTACCAAAGACATGGACTGGCTCACACCCACCCCAAGAAACCCAATATCTGACCTTATGTTTGCCCAAAAATGTATCAGTATTACAATATGCATGGCGGAGGCGACAAATGGATTTTAGCTGCTTGCTTTCCTGCAAGGCACCCTGCTACTGGTACCAACTGAGCAATGTGGGCGGAGTTTGTCTGTTTATAGGCAGGTTATTTTTTTTAAATATCTTCTATTATTTTAAACCACATTGATCATTTTTGTGTCTTGTTGATTCCATGGTTTAGCTGCAGCAGTAAACTGTATGAGTACATGTCCGGGAAGTATCATCGCACACATCAGCACTAACAAAGTCTGAGAACAGAAAGAGCCCAGATATTGCTTCATTACAAATGCTCTACTCAGAAAACCCCAGGCATGACTATACCTATTTCCTGTGCTCCATGCAGATGTGATAAAGCAGCCCTCTTTTGCTGATGAGCAGAGCCCTGGGGGCTGTAACTGTGTAATTGTGTAACTGTGAGTCACTAGGCTCTCCTTCTGGGGCACCCGGATCCATCATATAACAAAGAAAACCATGAAGTGAATAGCTACATCCTGAGAAGAGAGGATGCATAACACGTGCCAGGCATCAGCTGGAGTCAAGGCATGAAGACAAGCAACCCAAAAGTGCCCTGAATGTGACCTTTACCAGACTCCCAACTCTGCTGAACTGTTGTGTGCTAGAGTACTATCAATTGTCCAGCATGTGAAGTGTTTTGGGCATAAATAAATAGTATATACAGTTATATGTTAGCACAGAAATATTCTATCTATCTACCTACATATCTATCGAAGGTCTAACATCGTCCACATATTCCATGCTGCGTAGTTCGGGGTCTTAGGGTTCTTAGGGTGCCCATACCCAGAAAGTTGTGTGGTCAAATCCCATGGACAGTAGAGTAAAAATCTGATTACTCTGAGTAATCACGTCACTATCGGTCCCTTGAATAGGGGCCCTGACCCCTACTGATGTAGGGATGCTGGCTGACCCAACTCCCTGAGTCCAAGCTACCCTCATTTGTATGTCATTTTGGGCAAAAGTGTCTGTTAAATAAATCTACTGTAGGTAAGTGTGGGTATGCAGATGAGATTATACGAGAGGTTTATTTATGACGTAGCCTTTATTCCCGCATGTTCTAATTGCAGAAAGCATTGCCCTCGAACACCACAATCCGTATTACTCACTTGTCATTATGTAATTGCATTCTGGCACGTACTGATGTGACTAAATCCTTGTTTCATTCTGATCGTTTGAAAGCTGGAATATATTGAAATCTTTCTCTTTCCACTCAGCATTTAATATAAACGTCACTTTCCTCCCAGATTCGCTCAGTAAGCAGAAGCCAAGAGTTTATTTAGAAATAATATTATTAATGGACACCCACCCACACAAACACACGCACACGCACGATCACTTACTCACCCGAAACAGATTCAACCAGCCTTAGCTTGTCAGAGGCAGGGATTTGGTCACTTTTCAAAGATAGTATATTCATTTGACAGGTGCAGTCCGGTTACTTTATAATTACACAATCAATAAAAAGAGAAGATGATGTCCGTCAGAGTATCGTAATTTTTTTCCCCCAACGTGTCATGGACGCTTTTAGTTTTTGGTTGTTTGCTGATCACCTTTTTTCCTTTTTGCTGATAGTTCAGCTCGTGTTCAGCAGATGATTCCCCTCCCGGAGCCACACCACTGCCTGTAGCCCGTAACATATTCTCTCTCTCCTCGGAGCCACGCGTCCGTTTTCTGAGGAAACAGAGTGACATCCACGGAGCGGAGAGCTATACTGTATATGTTTCTGTGCGTTGTGGCCTATTTCTATCTGAAGACAGTCGCTTTCTATGCCTCGATCACCCCTTTCTTATATGTGTAAAATAAGCTGTGCGTTGGCAATACGTACATAGAGTACATACACTCACCGGACACTTTATTAGGTTCACCTTGCTAGTACCAGGTTGGACCCCCTTTTGCCTTCAGAACTGCCTTAATCCTTCGTGGCAGAGATTCAACAAGGTACTGGAAACATTCCTCAGAGATATTGGTCCATATTGACATGATAGCATCACGCAGTTGCTGCA
>JAODKK010000008.1:22489954-22502536 GCA_026774405.1 Petrocephalus microphthalmus | reverse complement strand
AGCCCATTTTCCCCCCCCCCCCCCCCCAAATAAAAATCGATTCTGCCTTTACAGGTCGATGCATTGAATCACCGCCCTATTATCTGAATCATGACGACGCATCTTTACACCACTATTATTAACCGATTACTCTGAAAGTCGTGGTTCAGTGGGAGCCTCCCATTTCCCAAATATGTGGCCACAGGAGTGCAACCTTTGTACCGCATGAAACGACATGCATGTGTGGCCGCGGGTGCCAAAAAAGCTCAGGTGCAATGATGCCTCCAGCCCGAGATGCCATACTCCTACAGGGTCTCACACAAAGGATTCCTGATGGACAGGAACCTTGCGAGGCGACGTTGAAGAGGTCAAGAACAGTAACAGAAACTAATCTGAACAACCCGCCCTCATCCCATTTCTATAGCAGAAGAACCTCTTACTTTCACAGACTAAAATAGGGACAAGATCACCAGTATAGACAATTAAAAAGCAAATTATCCCAGCTACTTTGTATTAGAAATTCATTACCACTTCTGCACTATAAAGAGGTCAGCCATGATCCTCAAACTGCTCTGGCTTGTGGTCACCATGTCCAAAAGCCAAAAGATGACACCCACCCCCCTGAATGGCAAATTGAAATCTCATCTTGAGCCAAAGCACATGTCAATTCCGCAGTACAAGCCCCTTCCAGGATTCACTAATGCCTACCAGCTCTCCTGGAAAACAGGAGCGGAGAGGAGTGAAGTTGGCCGTTAATGAGAGTTTACACTGACCAGACACATCCGTGTACGTGTACACACACACACACACACACACACACACACACTCCAGCCTTCCATCTTTAACAAGTAAACAACACTGACCAATTCGCATCTGGGGACAATTTTAGGTAGGATTTAGCATGGTCTTCTGCTGTTAACAAGCTCAAGGGAAGATCAATTTGTACCAAGATGGAAACTCTGTGCATAAACAGCTACACTCTAAAGCTGTAGTACTTTGTGTTCAATTTACATATGAATTATTCATTACAATGATTACCAGCTTGTAAACATTGTAATGCAAACAAAAGATTTCATTTCTGTGGCTAAATACCTTTCAAATAATATTTGTTTTCCATTCTTTTTCGCTTTGATGAATTACAGGGCTCATATGGTGACTGAGATTACTCTGTGAAAGAGGTTTGCACCGGGGACAGCAGTATGAGGAACTCGTTAATGAAGGTAGGCGAGACCGAACCTACCATCGAACTCTTTAGTTTAAGACCCGATGCTCATGATTGAGTGGGAATGAACATTTCAACACGCTGGACGCCATGGCGGAAAATTCTAAAGATACAACCAACTGTTCTTCCAGAGACAAGTTTCAAGATAACAGCAGTGCAGACTGAATGATCCTCTATGAAAATGGATAGATCTCGCACAACTGTAAGAAAGCGAGCCCTTTGCGAAGGCAGAGGAATTGCTACCCAAGTTTAGACATGGCATTTATTCGTTACCTAAAACGCATGCTGGCGTGTGCCACAATATCGATATTTCCCAACTGGTGGTGGTGGTGGTGGGAGGTTGGAACATCCTCCAAATATTGGTAGTTCACAGACCGGTTCAATGAGACAAAGTGGAAGGAGCCCGATGGGGAATCCGGACACGGGCAGTACCTGAACATGGAAGTGTGGAGTGAGGATGACAGCGAGCCGGTGGAGGGGTGAAGCAGGCGGGGGCAGATGAGGGACTGAGGGAGCACACAGGGCAGCCCCGGGGACTTAGACGTGCTCAAGACACCGAGCAGGAGAGTAGATTAAAAACCAGGTACTGTAAAAAAACAACAATACGTAGCCATGTGTGCGTCTTTCAGCGGAGCGCGCGGAGCACCGGCGGGGGCCGCGCCGCCAGACGGGGAGGACAGCGGAGCGCGCGGAGCACTGGCGGGGGCCGCGCCGCCAGACGGGGAGGACGGCGGAGCGCGCGGAGCACTGGCGGGGGCCGCGCCGCCAGACGGGGAGGACGGCGGAGCGCCGCCATCGATGCGCGGCTCCGGGGGAAACACGCGAGGTCTTCCGGGGTAATTGCTTTATCATCACCGGAGCGTAAACGCAGCCATAATCAGGATATGACTGCGGGTGCATCCCGGGGAGAGCCAGGCAGAGCTAAACCCGAGCGGTCCTTTGTTTGGCAAAGCTGTGCTTCCTGTTTAACATTCAGGCTCCGCAAAGACATGAGCCGGCCTTTAATAAAGGCTAACAGCGGCTGTCAGTGGCACTTAGGAAAGTGGATCCACTTTATTCTCTTTGATAGTGGAGAAGCTTTTAGCCTTTCCTGGGTCACAGGCACTGGCTGTAGGCACAGGACACAGGTAAGGCATTGACACTGACACCAATGTGGAACCACATCCCGATTCCCAGCTGGGATGTACATTTAGCCTAGAAGCACAGAAAACCAAGCGGCCAATACAATCAGCCACTTCTGACGGCAAAGGAGGAAAAAAACCCTCCTTTAAAAAAAAAAAAAAGTTGATGGCAGCTGCCAAATAGAACATGAAGTCACCCCATCAGCCTTAAGCACAAACATTGAAGGGATCCTTCTTCAGGTATTTAAGAAGCTGATTCTTTGGCAGTTCACACCTGAACAATGACCAAGAGAGACTGGTTGTCACTGACAGCTAATGGTCTTAAGCCTCAGTGTCACATGATTAACATGGTATCAAAGATGCCTCATCCCTTCATGGATATCAAAGTAAATGTCTTTGCAGGCTTAAAACCATGCAAAAGGGTGATGGTCACATGCATCCTCCACACCCACAAAATAGCACCCAAAAGGCATTAATTTCAGGACAAACTGCTGGAATGTGTCATTTTCTAATAAATGATTGTATGATTGGTGTTCATTCATTTCAAAACTTCTGATGGCTGTGGAATTAGCCAACAACACATTGGCTTCAGGGGAAATGGTACAGCATGTCATGTCAGCTCAGCATGCTACACATCCTAGAAAGTGTCCTAGAAGGATTGCAAGGATTAAAGTTCAGCCAATTAAAATACCACAACAATTTAGGCCTGCAATGGTATAGACCAGAATGGGGGGGGGGGGGGGGGCTGCACACACACCGAACACCCAGAGGAAAAGCGATCGCCCAACCCCCACCTTCACATTAAGAGCATTAGAGCACTAAAATAAGATGAAATATTGCATTAAACCCAGAGGGGAACAGTGTTGATGAAATTTCAATATTTGAAATTGGCAAGTTCAATTTAAGAGTAAGAACAAGCTACACTAAGCCTGGAAAATAGCAAAGAGAAAATTACTTTGCAGAAAGAAAAGTGAAAATACTGTAGAAATGTATAAACAAAACGTATGAACGTAATCTCCAAGTGGAAATTAGAAATCAGCCCACAGAAAGAACAAGAAATATTACCGTCCGCTTTCTAAATCAATATAACACCGCTACAAGACAGAATTACTATGGTAACTCAGTGGAAAAAAAATAAAGCAATTTTTATCATTTTAGCGTAAAAAAAAGTGCCTGAAGCTTAAGTTATATTACAACAGCTGACGGATTACAAGGTTACACTCATTCGAGACACTGCGTTTCAATCACCAACTTTATGAATGTAGAGATTTTGTTAGACAGCAAGATTACAGGGTCATACATTACAGTAGAGAGGTAATCTTGAAGTTATGAAGTTTCACAATAAGGTTTTTATATAGGTACCTTCCAGATGAGTCCAGAGAAGGCGGCTCGTTCCATGAGGAACTCTCCAATGACAATGGTTCATTTGTACAATTCTCACTAATGGTTTGTGTAACTGAAGTGAATTTCTGCCCGGTAATGTGTAACAAGATGTTTCTTTCCCCACATACTTGACCAATGTTTTAAAAGGACATAATAAGGTCCTTAAAATAACTAAAGTGCTGGATGGATTCTGGACTGTATGATGGAAAACAGATTTTACATCCAGGATTTGGATAATTTTACACAATGAAGTTTTTTTCCTGAGAAGGGAGCATAAAGATGACTTACCAGCAGTGTCTATGCTGAGTCAAGTCTTCACAGTGGTGTGAAACAAAGCAGATTTTACTGCAGGGGACAAATGGCTCAGTGGCCACTATATCCCTCCATTTCTGAGCCACCCCTTTAGAAGGAGGCGGACATTAATGACACTATGAAAGTGCAGCCTCTGAGAGCTCTCCACATCTCTGCCAAAATGCCAGCGCAGTTGGTCGGCCCCAGCAAGCAAAGGGTGAAGCTTTTAGGCAATGAGCAGCAGGTGATCTCAGCTTTTTCTGCAAGTCCTAATGCTCCTAAAAGCCACTCTGCCCGTTTCTGTAATTGGGCATCAGTAGTTAATGTAGTATTGACTGCATTACATGCTCCTGTGCATCCTCTCCCACTAATGCCATTTGCATCACCTTGTACATTTACCATATTGCTTAGCCAATAGCCGTTAAAAGCCATCCAAATCACGAGTCGTATACGAAACTTTTAGCAAGACGGAGCTACAAAAGGGAGACAATTTACAGTTGAGTTAATCTGGATACATTAGCAAGACATGAAGGCAGGGAGAGCGAAATGCGTGACGTTCCCGTTATTGGTTTTATGTGAGTGACTGAATGGGTGGACCGCTAAAATAGATACGAAATATCCATTCTCAAACATAAATAATGGCTTTTAAATGCGAGCCATTAGCTAAAAAAATGAAAAACCGGAAAGTATGTGCTGACAATGTTGCCAAAGAGGACAAGAATAGTTAGACTGGGTCAGGGGGGCTAGGGAGAGAGCCTTTTATGAAATTAGGCTAAAGACGCGTACTGTATAAGCTGACGAGAAATACCCCCGCAAACAGCGCGGACTCCGTCCGCAACAGCGGCGGAAAGTTCCGCTTCGGAGGCGCAACAGTAACTTATCCGCGTCCGACTCAATGTAATCAGACGCAACTGAAGTGCCTGACAGAGATTAAAGTATAGCGGGATGTAGTAAGTTACCATCAAATGGGGATCGCACATGAAGGATGACCGCAAACCACCGCCTCGCCACCAACAACAAGTTATACCATTACCCTGCCATCACATTACACACGTGCCAGGTAAAGTACCGCAGCGCCAACGCTGCGATAAACCGTTTTCGGTCCATCAGCAACAGCTTATCTGAAAGGCGAGCCGGGGCTCCAGCCGCCCGGCAATATAGCGCCTTGCACGATGCGATCGCGCTGAAATGGAGGATCATTAACGCGGTGCCGGAGCATCGGATACGGGACGCAGGAGACGGGTCACGTTTCGATACGGAGGCAGGATCAGAAGCTATTCAAGGGCGTCCGCATGAACGGTCAGCGATATCCTCGCTATTGTTGGATCTGAAATTAAGCGTCAGCTGCAGATAAAGTTAATGTCCGCGGCCGCCTTCCCCGAACTTTGCGTGCATCACACAACAAATGAAACAAACAGTCTCCATGCGCAGTCAGCGATCACAATTCGCACAATGCAGGAACTGCTGGTTAAAAGACGCCAGGTCGCCAGCCTCCCTCGCTCCCTCGATAAATAAAGCCCTTGCTGCCATCCGGATGAATGGGCGACAGTACCCTACCTTCCTCCTTGTCCAGCACCATGGTCCTGGGGAGCGGAGAGTCCGGCTCCGGGCGATCGGCAGGCGGCTCCCGCAGCCTTCAGCGCCCCGCTCCGCTCCGTTTATTTCGGAAGCGCTTTAAGATGGTATCGGATCAGTCTTTTTGCCGCTGGCTCTAATTGCACGGCGCTCCAGATAAAAAGGATATTAATTCTCTTATTTTGTTTATTATTTTTTTTAAGACGAGAGCCTAATTATGGAAACCCATCAAAATAAAAACGCAGCCTTACTTATAAGGTATTATCGCCTATCAGTTCGCACTTGCTCCTTCGCTACCCAAGAAGCTTCCAGCGGGTAAACTAAGCCTGATATTTACAGCCGAAAAACACTGGCTCGCCAGCATACCTTCCATGCGAAGCCGGAGGAAAGGGGAAAAAAAACAGCGCCGCACTTGCCCGTTCAAACCCGCTAAGAGTACTCAGCAGATCGCAGGCAGGGCTGAGTCCCTTCCGCTGCTCTGCTCTCTTCTCGGCAAAACGATTTCCCCGCTTTTATTTGCTCCGAAACCTCTAACTACTTTATTAAAAAAGGCCAATCGCGAAGCTGACAAGTGCCAAAAGCGTACTCTCACTAGCGCGCTCCTCCGATCTCTGTGCCGCACTCCGCGCCGCCGCCGAATAAATGCGCAGTTCCCGGAGAGCCGTGGATTCCCCTGTTAATTAAATCAATTCATTATGCTCAGATCTGATTAGCAGCCCTCCCCCCCTCTTTGAATCAATTATTCAATACACAAACATAATTGCTTGTGCCAGAGGTGTCTAAGTATTAGCTTATTTAACTCCAAGGACACTAATTACCCCTAGGGCAAGGGAACTTTTCTCATTAATTCTGACAAAACACAAAAAGCACAGCTAAGGGAAAGTGTGCGTGTGAGTGTGTCTGGGCTGGAGAGAGAGAGAGAGAGAGAGAGAGTGAGAGTGAGTGAGTGAGTGAGTGAGTGTGTGTGTGTGTGTGTGTGTGAGAGAGAGAGAGTTTGCTGTGAGATCACGGAAGGTAGCGATGATGTTGTTTTATAACGACACACAGCCATTTATTTACGTGTATTTCCCCAAAAATCCATTATGCTCAGGGTTTGACAAAAATTAGGTCTAATTGTATTTCTCGGAATAACCCTGCATACTGCTCAGAAGCAGCCTTCATACCTGGATAAGAAATGTTTAATAAAAGATACGGCACAACAAAAAAGGGCCTGCATTTGGATTCAAAGGATTAGAAGAGTTTTGAGTCTGGTCATATAATTGCTGGCTGTGATGGACTGCTGTCTTATAGCAAAATCCTAAACAGCCTTGCTTTGGCTTGATCTGCGGAGACTCTTATCTAATTAAGGGAGAGATACGACCCAGATTAACTGCTCAAAAGCACAGAGTGCTTTCTTGTTTGACAACAGGCAATGTAAAGCACATCTAGTGCAGGCTGATTTCTTTACATTTGTGTAAGACGTTATTGATTAAAACGCCTTCCATTTGGGATGCAGGAGACAGGCAGAATTTGTTTTACGGTGAAAGAAAGCTTGTTGTCATAGAAATATCATGCGACTTAGTGTGAGGTAGCTGATTATATATATCAGAGGACCTATCACCATTTGGCCTTCAGAGAAATCAATAAAGGACGATGTGGACCTTTCATTCTGTATTTGAAACTGAATGAATTTTTTCTTTCCAATATCCTGAGTGTCCACTTTTATATTACTGGTTAGTTTTATATGGTGTGTGGAATTCACCAATCATGGTTATATCCACATTTAAGTAGGCTGCCATGATCATAGAGAAACAATTTGCCCCCACGAAAATCAATTGTACGGTCCTGTGCCACTCACTTTCTGGTTGACATCCCTGACTTTTCATTTCAGCAGTCAGACAGATTGATGACTTACAACCAAAAATGTATGTTCGCTGACCTCGGGCGCAAAGTAAAAGGCACGTAATTAATCCGGTCACACAAAAGGAGGAGATGGGAGCCGTACAGTGTCATAAGCCGCCGATGTCGGACGGCCGCCTGACGTCTGATAGCAGAAACGCGTCGTGACAGAAGGCATAATCACAAAGACAAAGGCACGTGTTTATATGTCGGCTAGCATGCAGGATGCACACTGTATGAGTGAGATTCAATTAACTGGGATTTCTCTTACAATTATGGTTATTACCTGTAAGTGATGTAATATGCATGGAATGCATGTCTTCCTACATGAGAGTCTACAGGGTGGAGTACAGTCTTACTGTATCTATGAGGTATGTCTCACTCTATCTCACCTCCTTTTATTAGATGGCCAGGCCTCTGCTGCTTGGACACTTGGACACAAACCCTCACCACCCAAAGGTCAGCTGTAGGATGCGGCCATGGCTGAAGCTGACCCTCTGCATGTATTCACTAGGCTCATCAATGCCACATTCTGCATTCAGTCACTAGCAAACATCAAACTATAATTAACCCCGATTCATCTGACAGCAACAGGTACTGTGAGTGCGACTCTTCTGCAGGCAGGAAATCGTTGGACGTTTGACTGGGGGTTGGCGGCCGGGTTAGTGCATACACTAGGTTTCATGAAGGCTGACCAGAAAAGCAGCAAACCTGGTATTTTCTAGGTCACCGACAAGGATGGGCTGCATGGACGTGTTCTTCAGAATCAGTGACACTGTTAGAGACGATAAATGCTCGTCTTCTCATTGTATTCACTTTGCTTACTTCTGGTTCATTGTTCTGATTTCTTCTGCAGTTTTTTCTTTTTTATTTAAGATCTGATCAAACCAGTGTTTCCCAGTTAAGGTGACACAAATATCATATTACGTTATATATTATGTTAATATGACACAAATATTGTGATTGTACATCTTAAAATTTAAAATGAGTGCAGTAGTTGACAGAGATAGAATTTTCAGTTCTTTTGTAATAGTTTTGGTGACCTTATGTTACCAACAAAGGCAAGGAAATGAAACGCATATAATGTATATACGTATATTGTCTGCAGGTGCCATTTTAAAGATATTCTAAAACATACAAAATAAATCACTTGCTTTACTCTGCATTACTATCATGGCAATTTGTGTCATCCGCCACTAGGGGGCTGCACCTCCAGACTCGCTCCGCTTCCCCACATTGAGATGTGTACACAGTGTGGAAGGCTGTTGCATAAAAAAACATGAAGCAAACACAAATAGTGAACTTAATCCCATAGATGATCTGACAGATTAGCTAATTTCAACAAAAGCATCCGCTTCAAATAACACAGAGAGAAGTTCTGCTTCAATTTGAATCTTTATCCCACTGAAGAGAATTCACGTGGAGATGGGGAGAGATAGCTTTGTTAAAAGCCACAATTCGTCAATGACAACGTTATTTAGATTTTCCCAAAGAGTTATGGTATAGCCCCTCCTAGTGGCTAGACGCTGCATTTCCCCCTTTTTGAATGTAACGTACAAATCGGTTTTTAAAGATATTATTAGTGCGATTTGCGGTTTTCCCCTCGTGGGTCCGCGGCTCTGTGGCGCTGCCTGGCCCGCAGGCCGAGGAAACCCGAAGCCGGTAAACAGCCACCGGGCTACACGAGGTGCCCGCAAACCTATTTAAAACAGGCTCACTGTACACTTTCTCATTAATGCGGGGGAGAGGCAGCTCAAAATAGACTAAGCGTTGTCTAGGAGGGGGGAAAAAGATCGCCTAACCAAACATTTAATCCATCTTTAATCCCAGTCATTAAGAATTAGACATGCAGAGCTGTCCGGCCGTGCTTCTAAATTACAATCAAACGGTTACCAATTACACAAATTATTGACGGTAGATTCCCTTTTCAGCTGCAAATTAAGGCTATTAAGAAAGGCTCCTTTTTAATGCAAAAGTAACTAATTAACCAACGGATGGGAAATCTGCAGCACAGATATCAAAAAAGAACTTGGTGCACATTGCAGAAACACAAGGGAACCAATTAGTTTAATTATCAAAACAGCTAATTAAAATTGCACAGTTCCTAATTAGTTCTTTGCTTTTTGCTTCTAATTGACAGCGGGGAGATAAATGTGCAGCAGATGAAAAGGGGGAGTGGGAGAGAAACAGGCCAAACTTTACTGGAATATTTATGCTGACTTTATCTCTGTCTGTGTGGCAGCCCTTGAAAGTAGAAAATTAATGACCTTAATTCCCAAACTGTTTCCCTCCTACTGCAGCCCTGTCTGTGTTGGCCGCGCGTTCTCCTTCGCACAGGCCTGCCACCCTGCCAGCTACTGCGGGCCGGGAAGGAGCCGGCGAATCTCCTCGTAATATGACAGCTCCCACTTAACAAAAGAGCGGGATGAAAGGGGGGCACAGATGCAGCCGCTGGGAGCATTGCATCCTGGGAGCAGAGTGCCAGCCCACCGCGCTAAAAGGTTTCCATCATCTTTGTGGGGACTAATTTGTCGCATTGAAAAGAAGGAACTTGGCACTGAGGCTACGGATACAAAGATGTAATAGAATCACTTTAAAGATTTTACTTTGGCTGCCAAATTGAATGTTAAAAAGGCCGACATATAATTGGCTGTAAATCTTCAGCGTTCGCATGTTGCTCGGGAAGTTCAGCACGTGCTGGCGGGGGTCTGGAAATGAAACGGAGGGGAGGCCTGGTTGCATTTCAGCCTCGTAGACGCCTCGTATGGGTGGCGCCTACAATCACTTTCACGGCCAGTGAAAGTCGAGAATAAATACAGATTCTTTTCCACTGGATCTGAGAAGCAGTGGGTCACTTTTCGGAACCGTGTAGCCGGTGTCCAGGACGCCGGGCCGGGGTTCCGTACGCGGCCGTGCGGGGGGGACTGCCTTTGTTCTGCCTTGACGCCCACAGCGTCCTGTCTGGGCACACGTGGGAGGCCTCCCCTGTGTACGCTGACAGATAACAGGCAGGCCGCTCGCTTTGCAGTTTGAAATGAAATGTAAATTTAATGAATTTTTTTTTTTAAATCTGCATTAAACGGCGCAGAGAGCGGAGGGATGCAGAGCTTGTCGTTGGGCACGATTCCGTCTGCGGTGTGATTGTAGCGCTTACACCCCCCGTCCCTTTGAAATGAAACGCACGTACGCTCGGCTGACGTTTGGAAAGCCAAGACTTTGGTAGGAAAAGCTATTTACGAAATCCCACTAAAAGGTATTAATAACGGCGTGCCGGGGGTGGGGGGCTCTTCTAGACATTTGTGCGGAAGAAAAGGTATTTGTGTTCCTTATTAATGTGTCCATCCTCATTTGTGTAGTTGCTGAGGCATTAACTTGCTTGTAATTTCAATCAGCGCTGCTAGCCTAAAGAGCTTTGGGTAGCAGGGCTGCAGAGCGATTTAGCCGCCCGCAGCTCATTGCCGCCACCGGATATCACCCTAAAGAGACCCTTGGGTAGCTAAGCATCCGCCCCAGGGAATCCAACATTCGCCATGCACAAAGACGCAGGTGCCGGCTAATTGATAAACCTTTAGTATTTATTGTGCCAATCTAATTATCGGCCAGTGCGTTGCAATTCATTCATTAGCTCCTGGGCATCCACTAAATATTCTTCTCTTTCTTTTTTGCATTAATATGGCATTTGGGGGAATATGAAAGATGAGTTTATCGGGGGAGAGGCTTGTCAGTGTGCAAACCTGATACCGCTGTACCATTAAAGATCTCCAAACTTGTCAGGTTTTGGTAGCCGGCTCCTCGCTAATGACGTGCAGGATGAGTTTGGTTTTAATTGTTTCGTAAACACGCCATTGAAAAGGAACTGATTGGATACAGTTGGCAGACGCTTTATTAATATTATTTTCATATGTTAATTGGTTTGCGTAATTATTGTTGTTGCCTGGCTACAGAGTACCTGGCATTGAGAAGGTCGGGGGGGGAGGGGGGGGCTGCTTTGAGGAATGAAGATTCCAATTTACATTAAATCTGCTCCCGTGAACATTAAATAATAATGGGGCTGTAACCTGAAGGTGTGTTCAGTTAGCAGAAAGCAGTTTTATAATTTATACGCCAGCTGTTTCCGTGCTTTTGAGTCCGTCCCGTAGCCCTCTGCTTTTAATGAAATCCTGTTACTGGAGAACAGACTGGGCTGAATTGAGATTTTAATCCCATTGACGTTCGGCTTGGCGGCGCACACTGCTGGGGACCTGAAATGGAAAGGGCCGTAATCAGAGGACACTTGTATTCAGCCCCCTCAAATAATGAATCTCATCAAATGTTAAAGTTGCGCACTAGGGGCTCGCGTTTCAAGGTTTTTTGACCATCCCCATCGGAGGCAATCCCCCGGGAGCATGTGATTACTCAAGTTTAGCAGTTTATTGCCTCATCTTTCAATGGCCACCGAAGCGCAAAATTCTCATCTAGGTTGGTCCTTTTTTTAACTCCCAAGAACACAGCGATATAGAGTGCGGACCCCGCGAAGGAGTGCTGCAGCAACCACCCGCATTACCCTGCCGCTGCACCATGTATGCATTATACATTATTTATTTTATTGTTGGTCCGTTAGTGGGAGGACAGCTCCAGCAGGGAGCGAGGCGTCGCGGCAGAAACCGGGACCCTGCAAGTCTGTTAAATGTCATGCAGGTGAGGCGCTAGAGTGCCCGGCTAAAACGGCGACGGCTGCCCGGTGTCCCGGCTGCTGCTCGGCCTCACTTCTTAATTGCTTTATTTGTTTGGATAGTGGGGTGCTTCAGCTGTCAGTCAGGTGCTAATTAAAATGTGCTCCAAAGCCAGCTGGAGTCAGGGCCCTCAAGGAGCTGCAGCGGGCAGCCCGGCAACAGTACTGGCACTTCTGGAGGGAAGAGCTTGTGCCCCACACCGTACCCAGGCCTTCCTGGAGGAAAGGGCTCGCTCCCCACACTAAACTCTGGTCGCCCTGGAGGGGAGAGCTTGTGCCCCACACCGTACCCAGGCCTTCCTGGAGGAAAGGGCTCGCGCCCCACACCGTACCCTGGTCGCCCTGGAGGGGAGAGCCTGTGCCCCACGTGGTTCCCTAGGCCTTCCTGGAGGAAAGGGCTTGCGCCCCACACCGTACCCTGG
>JAODKK010000008.1:22258399-22271588 GCA_026774405.1 Petrocephalus microphthalmus | reverse complement strand
CACCGAGTGCAGTCCATCCCTTTCAGTTTGCCCACTCCGCTGTAAATCCCAGTGCGGCTCCCCAGCTCGCCAGTGTACCAGCGGAGAGGTAGCCTCACTGCTGGGGTCACTGCCTCTCAGAGGAGCACTGCAGGTCAGCGCCTTCGGGGCCAGTGCCGCACTGCGCTCTCCAGACATGCCATGAGCGTGCCTGTTTACTGTGACCGCGAGTACAGTAATTAGCGCGAGCTGCACACGCCTCATTCGGGCCTTTAGTGGGAGACGCTGAAAGCCAAAACAGGCACGGTGCAGCCAAACAAACACATGGCGCCCGCAGCGGGTGCCTCTGGGCCGGGCCGCGCAGTCCCCGCAGCCTCCGCTCTCTTTGTCAGCATTGTAGCGGCTTGTTAGCCTGTTTGTTTTCGGCCGGGGAGACACGCCGGAGTGCTGTTTATTCAAGCGGTGGGCCAAAGTGACCAGAATCCCCCCCCCCCCCGCAGCCTCGGCCGGCATGACCCCAGCCGGTGAACTGCTAGGGAGAATTGACTTCATCGACACCATGGGAATCAATTAGCATCAGCTGTTTGGGCCCCTTTTTCAGAATGGCGGGGAGCGATTGGGAAGCAGAGAATGAGGAGAGGGGGAATCCTGACCTCTTTTATTGGGTTCAGCTCCTTACCACTGTGATACCATAGTGTTTGCCTATGTCATCAAATGGGCAAGAGCTGCGGAGCTGAATAGCACTGAAAAGTCCTTTAAACCTCTTTGGGGCCATCAATTCGAGGACTCTATAGAATCACCCTTTTGCATTTGAAAGGCTTCAAGGTTTTTTTTTCTATCTCCCTCTCTCCCCCCCCCCCCCCCATCCTCCCACTCCCATCACATAAAAGCGGCTGGAGACAATGTGATGGTGGTTCCTCATGGTCATTCAGGATAAACAAAAGGTGAAAAAAATGAACTGCTCCTCAGAGACTGACATTTTCTTTCTTCTGAGAATCGAGCAATTTGCTGAGGCATATATAATAGGTACGCCATTAAGGCGCTGTGCTCTCGTTATCCCAGCTTGAATGCTTCACCGGCCGCCGGCTCCGGAGGGCTGCAGGTGAACAGCTCTCTGCCAGTTAACCCTAGCAAGTGTGTGCGTTTGACGTGCCAGTTATAGAAACTGAAATAACTCGCGAGATAGTCCTCAGCCTTGCAAAGACCCTCACAGGGCGAGACAGATCTGCTTCTTCCAGGCCAGAATTCCGTTTTTTTTTTCCGGGAAGAAATCACAGCAAACCAGTAATTCTGTAGAGCGATATTAAAGAACTGCCATTAAAAATGGTCAAAGATGCTTCAGTTAAGGTCAAGCCACAAGCCGGATTGCAGTCGCCACATTAATCGCAGTCACAGAAGTACGTGTTTTCTGCAGCGGTAGGTTTTATTCGCTCTGCCCAAACTCACACGTGTTTCTGATTGCTGAGGTGCAGGAAGGCGTTTGATGTCGAACGGGAAGGCGGCTTTGGAGGAGTCCTGCTCACTGCTTGATTATTTTTCCATAGCCGACTTAGTTAAAATTGTATTTGCTATTTAAAAAACGTAATGAGAAGCTCTTAAGGTGGCCCGGGATCATCCAGTCATTTCAAATTCCTTTTCCTTACCTAGTGAGCTGCAGCACTGGAATGTACTTTGATGGCGAGCAGGGGAGGTGTGTTCTTTGCCCCGCTGGAACGTACCAAGACGAAGAAGGGCAGGTCTCATGCGAAGTCTGTCCCAGACCAGAAGGGGCCAGCAATCTTTGGACAGTGGGGGCCCGAAACATCTCCGAGTGTGGAGGTACGAGTCAGAAACAACATTTGGTGAATTGGTGGTTGAGTTCAATCTATTACAAGAAAAAAAGAATTTTCACCTGCTCTAGAAAATCTTAATGAATATGAGTCTGTATCATTGGGCAGTAAATGCTGCAGCACTGTAAGTAATGAAAACACTGATTTCTTTCTTATTGGTAGAGCTGTATAAGTCCCACTGCATGTTTCTAGGCCACATCCAACGAGTGTGAATTAAACCTCTTTTGAGGTTCTGAAATACACAGGAAGCTAGGAGCTTAGATAGCAATCTCACAGACTGAATAGTCCCCAATGCCACAGCAGAAGGCCTCTTTTTGATTCCTGGTGGATGAGCACAGCGCTGAACAAGCCACCATGTTTTGCTTTCACAAACTTTGCTATCGCATCCAGCTAACGGCTGCGCTGCAGATCCCACCTCCCACTTTCAGCAAACAGACTAAACAATGAGAGCTATCAGAGAATCTTACTTGCAGCTAGTTTGTTAGAGGCCATTCTGGGTATGTAAAAAGAAAGGGCTATTTGGTGATGGATAATGCACTAAATGGTCAGAAGTATTTGGACACCAGTTGTCCCAACATCTTGTTCTGAAACCAAGTGTATTAATATGAAATCGGTCCTGCTTTATGGCTGTAACAGCCTCTGCTCTTCAGGGCAAGTTTCCCTTTGGGTTGGGTAATCCGGTCCTTTTGAGCAAGCCTGTGACACTTACCATTTTGCAACTGAACTTGCTCCCAGACGTTCCCACTTCATAATGACCGGAACAGAGCAGCTGTATAGCAGGGCAAGCTGCTTGTAGGAAAGGAGGAATCCTATGATGGTGCCAGGTTGAAAGTCATCATTCTCTTCTGTATGGACATCCATTCTGTTGCTGGGGACTGCATGGCTGTATGGTTAATTATGCACTCATGTCTGTAATAGGTGAAGCGTCATTGGCTAATTCCTCTATTTAATAGGGGTGATTGCTTACATTTGGCATGGAGGCTGCAGCACCATAACATGATGCAGGGAATTTAAACCAACACTCTTCTGGTATTTGAAACCTTGACTAGCCCGGTGTCATGCCTTTGTCTGCTCTCCAAGGTCAGTGTCCTGCGGGTCACTACTCTCCCGATGGCTTTGTGCCCTGCTCACCGTGCCCCCTGGGCACCTACCAGCCCGAGGCCGGTCGCACCACCTGCTTCCCGTGTGGAGGGAACCTTGTCACTAAACACAGTGGAGCTGTTTCTTTCCAGGACTGCGAGACCAAAGGTGATGGAGCTTATCCATTCCAGAAATCCTAATGTTCAGTCAGATGTACTGGCTCCCAGAACCCCACAACTAAACCCATGGCTGTTTTATTATTTATCCTCAATCCTAATTTTATGTCTAACATTAATTGTAGAAATATTGAAAAACATTCTCATAATGAATGTGAGAATCTGTTCACATAGATGGATACTAGTTCAAGTTCTAGTCTCAACAAGTATCTTTTAAAATACTTGTTTAAATGAATTGGTTTGGTGAAGACCCGCATCTCTGAAAATGCATGCAATACAATGCAAATTGATAACAACAGCAATGACTGATCAGCATAATTTTGTTCCTTGCAGTTCAGTGCTCACCTGGGCATTACTACAACACCAGCACACACCGCTGCATCCGGTGTCCGCTGGGCTCTTACCAGGGCGACTTTGGGCAGAACTACTGCATGGCGTGTCCAGGAAACACCACCACAGACTTTGATGGCTCCACCAACATCACACAGTGCAAGAGTATGTGTTTGAATCCCCCGTGTGCTGAGTCCAGCATTGATAAGGCTGTCAACATACTGCAATGCAAGCAGGGTCCCACACCGGGAGAACACATCTGGTTGAAATCTTAATGTCTAAGAAATGGAAACATATTATGCAGAATATACAACAATCAGTAAATTGAAGGGGAATATATGCTTTCCTACAATTCAAAATGATATCATATTGTATCCCAGTTTTGGTTCTGTGTGGTGTGCACAATTCAGTAACATCAGTAAAGTTTAAGGTTGCATTTGCATTTATTTGTTTGAGTAAAGTGACAGGTATTAAGGTACTAAACCCAAGTGCAAAACACTGGAGCAGTGTTTCTCAAACCAGTCATGGGGACACCCAGATGGAACTAAAATTTGGACTGTCTGGGGTCCCCAAGGACTGGTTGGAGAAATACTGTACTAGAGCATCTAGTATTTCCAAGGCAAACCATTTTAATGCGACAAGAGCCAAGGAGGTCAGTGGTGGGATAAGGTTTGTTGAGGTGTTTTCAGAAGAGATGGACCGTCATACATTTTCTGAGGTTGTGAGAGACTCTGCAGACCAGATGTAGTTATGAAAAACGTCTGGTGTGAATGAAATTTGTTTTCAAGTAATGAAGGAAACACCTGTTGATGTTTGCTTGCTGACTTTGGAGGTCAGATTGTAAGTCCTGATATGGCACTCAAAGCAGACAGGTGCAATTTCATTAACAGCTCTAAGAGCAAGGACCAAAGGAATGAAACCTGATGTTAGCATCCTTAGGAAGCCACCGGAGAGCGATAAAGAGAGGTGTAACCTGAGAGCACATGCTGGCAGCCCTGGCAGTAAAGAGTTGCGGTAATCAAGTATTGAGATGAGCCTGGACAAGGAGTTGAACTATGTATTGTGATAAAGTCTGATCTTCTTGACGTTACTCAATCACTTCAAAATAAATCTGTAGGATTGGGAAATAGTGGTCAGTTCACTGTCTTGAGGCTACAGATAGGTTCAATGGAATGAGAACCAACAATCTAGATGCAGTTCCTGCAGATTAGTAGACCTAGTGTTGAGGGACTGACACATTAAAGAGGCTGATTTTGATAACTCAATACCATCGTTAGAATGCTAGAATGGTTCTAGTAGGATGGTCAGTCTTGCTTAATGGTCTTTCGCTGTCTCACAGACAGACAGTGTGGAGGAGAACTGGGAGAGTTCACTGGATACATCCAGTCCCCAAACTACCCGGGGAATTACCCCGCCAATGTGGAGTGCACCTGGACCATTACCCCTCCGCCCAAGAGGAGAATCCTCATCGTGGTGCCTGAGATATACCTTCCCATTGAAGATGAGTGTGGAGACTACCTAGTTATGAGGAAAAGCTGTAAGTAAAACAGGACATAGGTTATTAAAACCACATCAGCGAGGAGGAGTACCACTGCATCTCATTGTAATCAGCTGCTAATGATTAAACATTTACAAAGAAGTAAGGAGGAGTTGTGATTGTGCAAACTATTACCATCACCTCATAAGACAATGATAAACAAAGCCTTACAGTATAATGGTTCCTTAGTGAATATTATGGTGAAAATGATGTGGAACAAACCCCTAAGTGGTTATGACCTTGTTTCCCCCTTTATTAGCTTTTGCTAACTCGGTGACAACTTATGAAACGTGTCAGACATATGAGCGGCCCATCGCTTTTACCTCGCGTTCCAAGAAGCTGTGGATCCAGTTCAGGTCAAACGAGGGTAACAGTGGGAAAGGCTTCCAGGTTCCCTATGTAACCTATGACGGTGAGCAGAGTCTGCAAATACCTGCTGTTTTATAACTGAAGGACATGTACTAATTTCAGCTCAGCTAAATGTTACAGATAAAACCATGTACATTAATGCAAGATGTAAGATGCTTTATTGTCATTGTATAAGTACGATGAGATTTCGTCTGGTGCGTGCCAGCAGATTCATATTAAAAACGTTACAATAAAATACAGATATGTAATAAAATTACAGATGAGAGTAATAAGATTACTCTCGGCTCCATTGTACAATTTGAGAGAGATGTAGTAGCAATAAGCAGTTTAATCAAGAATGCCCTTCGGTTTATAATTGACTTTGAGTTTATATAGTACATATGTGTATATAGTATGTGTCCTATCTTTATAATTTCAGAGGATTACCAAGAACTCATTGAAGACATAGTCAGGGATGGCAGATTATATGCATCAGAGAATCACCAAGAGATACTGAAGGTGGGAAACAAATTTTCTACAGCATTTGTCAGAAATTGAGATATTGGGGTCACAATATCCATCATACATTTGTATTGTCACATAAACTTGTGTAACAAGATGTGTTGTTTTGTTGTTTTAATATTCCTTCTGAATATATCTTAACATGCACTACGTTGTAACGCTTACACGTGCTTGTGACACTGATATTAACATTGAGTACTTTCGCCATCTAGTGTACATCTAAAGGAACTGTAAAATGGCATTATTTTCCCATGTGTCTATATTTTTATTGTTTTCCGGTGCAAAATCTTTTGTCTAATTGAGATTTTTCTCAATAGGACAAGAAACTCATGAGAGCCCTTTTTGATGTTCTGGCCCATCCACAGAACTTCTTTAACTACACCGCTCAGGAGTCCAGAGAAATGTTCCCTAAGTCCTTCATCCGATTCTTACGCTCTAAGGTTTTGAGATTCCTACGGCCATAGGCTGAAGGGAAACTCATATTCTTCACTCTGAAATGCTTCTGTTTATTATTTCTCATAGCTCTAGGGGTTGTGTTGGTATCGGGGGGATATGAAAGCCGCCCAGACTGTGCCAGGGAAGCTCCAGCCTGACATCCTCTGTTGCCTGAAATCCTTGTGGAATATAGCATGAAGAAACACAAGACAATTCTGCACTTTTCCCAAAGAGAGACAAATAAGCAGTCATTACCATAGCACACCTTGTAGGGTATTTCCTCCACCAGAACTTAAATTGGATGTCCTCTGAATTTATGGATATTTGTTGCAGCAATGGTGAGAATCATTATGATTTCTGATTAACATATAACCTTTTAACTCAGAAATGTAAGTGAAACTGTACAGTGATTATTCACACTGCAATCTAAAGAATGAAACTGCCTTGGGTAGTGGCCTGCTCATAGAAACCTAATTTCAGAAGACGCTCTTGTAAAGCTGGGGAAATCTTTAAGACTTTTCTCGAGCTTTGTAATGAGCCACCTTGGCTTCCACGGTCACCGTCTGCTGTAGACACTGTTTTTACTATCTGCTAATTGACAGTTCTTTATAAAACTAAAGCAGAAAAAGCACGTTGTCTGTGTGTCACAAGACTTTTCAGTAACCATTAAACAAGATAGTTCTTATTACAGTTACAGAATATTACTAATGTTTTATATGGAAACAGGAGTAATGTAGAAAATATATGTCATGTTTATGAGCTGAAAAGAGAACCGGGAAAACACTATACATAGCACAAAAATATCCATATGTTGTAAGTCTAAGAGCACTACAGAGAGAGTAGTGACAAGCTATAGCAATTATTTGTATGAATGTCTTTTGTATATATTATGTAAAAATAAAAAACACAACAACATCTAGTTCATTCTAGTCGACTCCACCTGTTCACCTCATTGTCATATTGTGAACAACTTTTGATTAACAGGCAAATAGTTGTAGATCAGATGACGTTACGGTAAAAAAAAAAATATATATGTATATGTATATATATATATATATATATATATATATTTTTTTTTTTTTTTTTTTTTCCCCCTCCTTGCAGTCTTCTGAAATTACAACAGAGGGCACCAGAGAGGTATGCAAAGGTAGTCTGAACTGTAACGCCACGTTTGGAACGATGGCCTATACATTTAGTTAACAGAAAACAACTAAATGCATGTCTGTTTTTTATGCTTGTTAAAGCTAACCCGTTGTAAATAAAATGAGTAAACAATGTGCAGTCAGTCTTTCAAAATGGTTTAGGTGCTATTAGAAAACAATGGAGGCATGTTTTAAACTGTTTACTATATTACACACCAGATGTTTCAAAATTCACTGGAGAGGACTGTATGTAAATCTTTTTTCCCTCCTATTCATTATATCTGCCTACACTGTAGTATAATCATGTGGAATATGAGCTTTTGAACCCAAGCTAGTGGAATTATTATGTGTTGTTGATAGCAGCATGTTTTGAGTAAATGGACCATTATCATAGGAAATCTTATCCAGTACATGACCATGGGGAGCCAATCCCAGGGGGTACAAGGCAAAAGGCAGGGGTAAGAAGGACTCAGAATCCCGGAAGTCTGGCAAATATTCTACCCTTAATATTAACACGTCTTTTTTTATTTTACTTACAGCTGCAGTTGTATTTTTTGTTGTTCTGAGCAAATAGATATACTTAACACCAACATCAATATCTTTAAACATTCCATTTGAATGACTGTCTAAAACCTTTGGCTAGTATTGTATATTTTATTGATTTGAAGTTCATTGAGAATGTGCTTTTCCCTGTTAAGCTGAAGGGTTTATTGAATTTTAAAATATTTATTTTGTAATTTCCTTTCTGACCAATTAAATGTTGTGTTTAACAGATCAGATATACTAGTGAGTTATTTGTCAAACTCTGCGCAAGCTTTCATGCTTTTACTAGACTTTCACACTTTATTTTACTGGCCGGAAATCAGCTGGATTGCTTTACCCAAACTTACCACTAGATGTACCCATTGCATCATAAACGCAACACCACACAACGTAAGCACACTTGAATTTTGCTTGACTTTTATGGACTTTCATGTGGTGTTCTTACCCTGACTTTGCATGAGCAATATTTAAATTGTGGAAATAATTACATGTGATATACAAGTAAAAATGATAAATGTAATCTCTTAACGCACACAACATATATTTCCTAATATTTTATTTATTAGTTAACAGTAATAAACGGTGAATAAACAATATTGAATCCACTCCATGGTTTGTATCTAAATGACTTGGGCTTCTGTGTTTCATCCCCTGAAAATTATTTTGTCACACTTTACTTGAGGGGCCATAAATCGTGTAGTAGTAACACTTACTTGCATTATAATGCATCCATTTACCAGTAAGTAAGCGTTAGTTACGTCAGCAATGCTCATCATGAATCAATCATGACGGTTCATGTACTTCATGCAGGAACTGTTTTAGTTCCTGATTTGTTCTTGAGTAGTAACCGAGTAACTAAGATATTTGTGCCCCCTCAAGAAAAGTATTACAAATTACCTTAATTAGAGTACTAGAATTTAAATGTATTCAAAGCCGAATTTTGAGTTATTTTAACTGGTCATGCTGTTAAATGCATGGAATTTGTCTCCACCAACGGACCATCACCACAAACTCACATTGTGTTATGTTCGTTGGTTATCAATTAACATGCACCTTTGGATTAAAGCGAGATATTAGAGCGACTTTGCCTCGTCAGCCGGGGAAGATGCGTGCGAAATTCATTGGCACTCCCCGGTGTTTCCAGCATAGGCATGCGGCGATCTCCGTGACGCAAACCATACATACTCAATTGCACTGGAGCGAATCGGACACTCGATGCAGTTGTAGCTACGTTTTGGCCGGCAGGTGGTGTTGAAATTGTGGGCAAACACATCGAAGCATGCAAACACGCCCCGCAACACGTACCGATGTTTTCAGATCACTTTTTGAACCCAGTGACCAACACAAATACTCATTTATCTAACTCATGGATGAGTCGGTGGTAATGAGGATTTTGCAACATAGTTTTGAATAAATATCGGCCCTCAGTCTTTTTTTTCCTTTGTAAATGTTTCATAAACAACAATGCAATTAACCATTCTACAAAAGGACTTCTGATCCGCAGATAAACCGTAGCCTGTATCTAAGACATCTGCAACAAATCACAATATATAGGGAAAATCTAAGTAAATAAGGGAATAGCATATATTAAAATATGACCTATGAATTGATTAATCACATCACGATCACACATACAAACAATAGCAGGATTTTTTTGGGCCGTGTTTTGGTGAGCGTGGCTTAAAATGTATTAATGACTTTATTATAATGGTTGTTCTATGGGAATATACGCTTGAAGCATAAGTTAAGAACAGTTCAACTTGCAGGTGTTTTAACAGGGGTATTGGCATGGACATTTGGAGGAACGGCATCGGTTAGGGGCAAGATGAATAAAAAGTGAAATAAAATACACCTTGGTCTTCTTAACTGAACGTGAGATGTTTCAATCTGCAAGACAAACACAACAGCCCAGTCTGACTTGGTTGACTGCACATGTCAATCTATTGCATGAGCAGACAGTTTCATCAAGTACATTGTGTAAAGAATTTCACAACATGTGATATTCTGGTCAGGCCGGGTGGTTTAAAACCCCTCCCCCATCACAGCTAAAACACAGAACACAGGTTATGTACAAAGCAGTGGAAGAAAACATCTTCACTCCAATCTCAGCCAGTGAAGCCTGCTGCCCAGATGCCCATGCACAGAGCTCCACACAGATATTAAATGGCCAGGTACATTGTAAGAAATGCAAACACATTTGCATTTGAAACAGATGAACATTAAAAAAATATAAAACATGAACAATCGAACTGATAGACTGATAGATTTCAGTCTGTGAACTGGCACCTAAAAGAGCATCTTTCACCACCATAAACACAACACCAGGCTATAAAATCACAATAATACAACAATACACAACAATTAGGTACGTACAACCTCAGATGGACATCAACACATGACATATCACATCGTGTCATTATTTATTTAATGTAAACTAAGCCAAATTGAGTACAGCTTCCATAGGAATTAAGGGGGTAAGTAGCAGCCAGGTGCTGCTAATCAAATGCACCTGAGTAATTGATCATTGGCAAGTGTGACCAGCTCTATAAAAGCAGACATGTTGGCAGTTTGCGTCTATGGAGCATTCAGGTGTGTTACACAATGCCAAGGAGGAAAGACGTCCGCCATGATCTTAGAGAAGCACTTGTTGCTGCCTATCAATCTGGGAAGGGTTATAAAGCCATTTCCAAACAATTTGAAATCCATCACTGTACAGGCAGAAAGATTATTCACAAGTGGAAAACATTTAAGACAGCTGCCAATCATCCCAGGGGTAGATGTCCCAACAAATTCACCCCAAGGTCAGACTGTGCGGAGAAAAAGCAAAACAGAAAAAGATCACAGACTCTACAGGCCTCAATTGACATGTTACATGTCAAAGTTCATGACAGTGTAATTAGAAAAAGACATGCATGGCTTGTTTGGAAGGGCTGCTCTCTCTGAAAAGAACATGACAGCAAGCTGCATCCAAACAAACCACAAGACTTCTGGAACAATGTCTTTGGACAGATGAGATGAAAGTGAAGATGTTTGGCCATAATGCACAGCACCACGTTTTGCGAAAGCCAAACACAGCATATCAGCACAAACACCTCATACCAACTGTCAAGCACTGTGGTGGGGGGGTGATGATTTGGGCTTATTTTGCAGCCTTCAGGACCTGGGAACGAAGATCGTTGGGGTCCTTAGGATCTGGGAACCTTGCAGTCATTGAATCAACCATGAACTGTGTATAACAAAGTGTTGTAGAGTCAAATGTGAGGCCATCTGTCTGACAGCTAAAGCTCGGCTGAAATCGGGTCATGCAACAGGACAATGATCCCAAGCACACCAGCAAATGTACCACAGAATGGCTGTTCCTCCAGAATAATGTGAGACTGATAAAGTCATACAGAAAATGATTACTTCAAGTTACTGCTGCTAAAAGTACTTCTACAAGCTATTGCAAGTTTTTACACCCTTGAGGCGTAAAGTAAAAAAAAGGTGGTTGGTTATTTACGGTTAAGGTTAGGGCTGGGTTGTGGTTAAGGGTGTCATGATTGGGATTAGAGTTTTTCCCATTTTTTTCTATCCTGAGGATTGCCCTGTGATGGGTTGGTGCCCCATGCTGGTATATTCCCTACCTTGTGCCCATAGCTTCTGGGATAGGCTCTGGACTCCTGTGACCCTGAGCAGGACTAGTGGTCACAGAAGATGAATAGATGGATGGATGGCAATTACTGAGGCCTTCCTGTATTGTCCTAGAGGAATCCAGCATTAGAGAGGGATGAGCGGAGAGGAATGTAACTCAGTTATGCCAGTGATTGTTCTGCTGTTGGCCGACTGTTCTGACTTTCCCCGGACTGACACCCTGGGCTGTAATGGAGATCATCATCTGGATGAGCGAGACATGATCACTGTAGTACAGAGTGCTCCCAGAGCGCTCTGCTGGGGGACGCGCTCCCTTCCGCAGAATCAGACAGCTGTGCTGCGGACCCGAGCTCTGCCTGACTCTCACATTCCTGTTTGCTTCTCTGCACAGCTGAGGACTAGTTAATGAGTGAAATGCTACAGATTCCACAGACTCCCCTCATCGCTGTAGAATTTGTCCACCACGCCTCCATTCATGAGTATATTCTACACTGGAACTCACTGCAAAAAGCTAAAGGAAAATACAGAGATAATGGAAAGAAAATAAGAAAGAAAGCAAACAAGCAAAAAAACACAAGCGGGAAAAACCAACAAGCAATTTAACTATTTATATGAAATGTTCAAAATGTTTTTCATGCCGCCCATAATCTGTTAGTTTATCCATCCGTCCATTTTCTGTAAATGCTTGTCCTACTCTGGGTCTGGAGCCTATTCTGGAGGCTACAGGTGTGAGGCAGGGAACTACACTAGATGGGGACCAGCCAGTCACAGGACACAAGCACAGGCAATTTAGTAACTCCAATTAATCAGTAGTTCAGGAGTACTTGGACCGAATCGCTATGTGGAGAGAACGTGGAGAGAACTCCACACACGCAGACATGGTGGAGACTTGGAGCCTAGTCCTAGAGGTGTAAGGCAACAGTACTAACCGCTTAGGAAGAATCTTAAATGCAGACACTTTTAGAGTCCAGCTTCTGCAGTTCGGTTGCATGGTAACGCACCCTCTAGGTTCATAGCCTATGAGTGGGCTGTGTAGACATAACAGTCCAGAGAGGAATGTGGACTCTAGTTAGCCGTTACTTGGCCTTACTGAGTGTGAAACGTTAAACTCGACACAGCAGATTGTGTACGCAGCTCAAATAGCATGAAGGAGTCAGTGTTCTACAACGTCATGTCAGTGTATCAAAACAACACGGTCTACGTGACATTGGGTAGGTGTCTACTCAGAAACATCCCCAAATTCCTGGTGTTTGTATACCGTTCCTCCCCAAAAAAACATTCCCCTCCCCCCCTTTCATCCATATTAGCGTCAAAAATGAAAGATTGATTAGCCATCAGCAATAGAATGTGTGGGCATCTGAATAACCCTGCTGATGCACAAAGTCTGTGACACCTTTAGCAAGCAGAGCCAAGAATTCCGAATTTGGAGGCTCGACAAGGCGTTAAAGGCAAAGTTCATCTGCAGGCCAGTGAAGCAGCCTCAGAGATAACACTGGCAGACATGCACAGACCTGCATTAGCTGGCTGGCGGACATGGATGACGGAGTGAATGACGAGAACGGAGAGAGAGGGAGAGACAGACAGACAGTGTGACTGAGAGAGAGAGAGAGGGAGAGACAGACAGAGAGGGAGACAGGC